>JAMXBD010004493.1:0-59802 GCA_024138025.1 Combretum micranthum
AGTGTAATGTAAAGTAGATATGACTAATAAAGTACTATAGTAACAAATACACTATAATTACGATATCTGTTATTTTTTACTTACCGAAAAAATTATAAACTATATTTTTGAAATCCTTATAATTTACGAGTCTAACGGTATTCAGAATATTTTTCTATTATGAGCCCTAGGACATGTTTTCAAGAACTGTGTCCGGTTCGTACAAACGATTTGCGATTTTACAATCTGATCTTTTTACGCTTTCTTAGGTAATTACGCACTACTCTACATACTAAAACTCTTACTTACCTCTCCGGGTTGCTTATTCGAGATTGCCGGCTTAAGCTATTACGTCTAACTAGGGTTTTGTTGACTTTAGGATTTCGGTTGACTTTCGGATTAGGGTTTTAACTAAACCGATTCCAAAAATTTGGGGTTTACACTTTCGAATGTCAGTGTCGAAGAAGAAGGTAGAGAATAGATGTATAGGAGATTTTGATGACAACCTGTGAGCCTTTGAAATTTCAACAATTAATTCTAAGATGAACGTAGAAATAAAACCCTAAAGTCACTCCGAGTTAAAACGAACTTCGACAAGTCCCAATTCCGAACGAATCCAGCAAATCCTGAGTTGTGAGAAAAATAAGAACCTCAGAAACAAAATAGCAAACCCAATATACTCCCATTCTAAAACCTCTAGGTACGACAGCTTTTATATTTAACTCCGACTTATAAATTTCGGATAAAGTATAGCCCTAAAACAATTGTTAAGGAGAATAGTGATTGGCTTCGGGAATAAAACTCAATCCAAAAGAATTCGAGAACGTGGGACATGTTTGATACTAAAGAGTCGACCTTAAAATAAAACTCACCAATTAGACAAGACTTATAAGTTGTGAATATCGGTTTTTTATGTTGCAATGTGTAACCGGAAGGTTAATCGGGAAACCTGAGTCTCCAAAACTCCAAGAAACTCAATAACCTAGATCTGACAAACTCGTATTCCTCTACCAAGGAGTTGAACAGAGGAAAAGGTGTAATCGTTCATATTAAGTTTAGGATACTCTGGAAAATAGATCAAACGAATTTCCGACCTATTCCAATCCGTCAGGTACCGACTTCGAAAAGCACGCCAGGAGATCCGCAATATTAAAACAGTTATTAATGTCGTTAGACTCTTGTTTTACAATGATCTTTAAATATTAGTTTTATAAGTTAAATAGTAGAATTTCATGACTTTTGCAAATTTATCTGTATTACTGTACTACCGGTAATTAGATGGTCTTCAGGACGATTCACCACTATTCATTACTTAATTTAATTTTTATTTTATTTTATTTCTTGTAATATACCCTAGCTTCATAGTAATCAAATAAACTCCAAAAACCGGAAAACGAAATCCTATATCAGTTTAGTTCAAGCTTAGTGAGAGGAGCTTAGAAACCCTAGATCCGGCTTTTTTTCGATTTCATAATAAAAGAAGATTTATAAAATAAATGAATATGAATTATCATTCTAAATATTTTAGACCTTCGAAAGTTTTAAATTCGGAAATTTTTCAATTCCGAGCCTTCCCGAGCTCAATTACGGAAAAGCGTGCCCAAGACCACGAACTCAGAAAAATGTTCCGGAATAATTATTAGAACCGTAATTTTATAAGGATTGAAAAAATATCAATTTTATAATTTTCCGGGCTATGAAAATTACAGTTATAGCCTTTTCCCTTGTTTTCATTACAACCGGTAAAGTAGATGTCTTGTCTACTATTCACAAGTACAACCTACACTACACACTACCCATACCCTATTCTTACATCCTTACAACTACTCAATTATATTTTCTTTTCCAAGAAATTTTTGTCTCCTATTAAGTTATCACTTTTATTACATTTTATTACACAAAATTCAAATTTGTCAAATTTCAACACACACACTCACCCCCTCCCTTCTTGGCCGGCGCCCCCTCCCCAAAGTTTCCCCCTATTTTATTTTATTTTTACCTATTTTATTCAATTAAAACCCTAAGCCATTCAATATATAAGCAATGTTCTCTCTCTCTCCTAATTTCCACTTTACAAAAATTTGCAAAGGTTGAAAACCCTCTCCCACTCTCCTCCAAGCCTTGCCGTGACACCCACACCACACATACACATTCCACAAGTTTGTTTCATCTTCTTTTCTTTAAATATCCATTAAAGTGTTGATTTCAAGCTTTATTCTTCCTAAATCTTGTAATGCAAAGCTATTCATTGTGTTTTCACATTTATCCCAATGATCAAATGCTAGGGACATGAAAACACTTGTACAGAATAACAAGCCATCACAAGAAGTGGATCTAGTGTTTAGATGAGTTTTGTTAAGATATCCTCTTGTTCATGCATGTAAAGTACAGATCTTGCATATACATTGTTGTTCATGCCATGAGATCCATGATCATGCATTATAATAAGTATCTAAAGTTTAGACATCCACATCTTCATGTACATGCATGATCATAGGTTTATTTTGTTTACCATGCATTGATGATCACAAAAATATAGTCTTGTTCATGTAAGGGTGTGTTAGATAGTGGATCTTCATATATAGAAGCAAGAACATTGAAAAATGAAAGGTTTTTTGTTAAATATGCAATGTTGGAAATTCGGATGAAATTGAGACCCTACTTTAAAAACCCCCAAAATCATTTTTAAACTCATGTTTCATAAGAAAATGAAGGGTATGTATAATAGGAATATTGAAGGAATGATTTTCATAAGCTTATGAGTTTAGCATGATAGAAATGTAAAAACAAGAAGTAAAGTTAAAATGAAAAATATTGATTTATGGATGTGTAGTCAAATTCGTAATTTAGGTTCATGCCTACAAGAACACTTAGTATCTAAGTCTAAATTGGATGTTTTATAAGCTAAATGAAGTCCTTAGATAGTATATATATTGGAGCTTCAAATTTTAATGCATTATACAAGTTTTTCCATAAGAAAAATGCAAGAAAAGGAAATTTTATGAAATTCGATTTTCACAAAGGCTTGTTTAAAAACATGTTTACCAAATGAAAAATGGAAATTTTATATGCATAAATGAAAGTCATGATTAAATAGACTTTGAGACCTTATTTTTATTTAGATAACAAGTGAATTACAAGATAAAAATCAGAAACCCTAAGAGAGTAAAGTAGAAGAATAGCTTCTTAGAATTAACCTTTATGGAATTTTCTAGCACTTAGGAGTTCATAAGAGTTTATTATCACAAATCATCATGACCATGCATATATTGAGTCATTACATGGAATTCATGTTAGTAATTCATTCCTATACCATTCATGCATGAATCATCAACTAGGAACCTTTTTATCTAAAGCGAAACAATTTTTCGAAATCGGGAAAGTGACAGAACAGAACTGATTCCCACTGTCCTTGGACTTACTACTTTCAAAACTTGAAAATAATTCTATAATAGATAGATTGTTCGAATAGATAGACATCGATATAAAATTTACGAAATTCGAGTTAAATTACCAAGTTATGGCCGTTTTAAGTTGGAACTCCGCAATAGCTTGAATTCCGATTTTGTGTAGTGTAGATACATAGTTTGAAGTAGTTTAGTGTTTAGATTCTTATTAGGCTATTCTTATTTGGTAGTGAACCCAACACGACGATACAGTATCACCCGACCACCATTGCTAAGAGACCGGTGTACCATGGCCGAGTGAGTTCCTCTTCCGATTCAATTATTGCTTGTGATTGTAATGATAGTCGCACTAGTTGCTAGGTGAAGATAAAAGGAAGATTATTATGTGGGTTATATGGAATTATATATGTTCTACTACAGATATGTGAAATGGAACTTAAGGAATATCGAAACCGGGTGTTAAGCTATTGACTGATTAGCTAGTATCTTATGATGAATGTCTGCGAATACTTATTGGTCACCTAAAAGAATGAATTATGAATATTCGACTTCAATTGTAAATTGAATTCATTCATATCACGATGGGGTTTGGAGCATTCGCATTGTTGTTTTGTGATCCATAAAATGAATACTGTTGGTTAATCTTGATCCATAAAACGAATACTTGTTGGTTAATCGTGATCCATAAAACGAATTTATGTTCATTGACTGTGAGCTTAAGCGGCGTCGTACCGCAGGATTCGTAAACTGCTAACCCGGGATGGGAGGGCGCAAGTCCATCCACATATATTTCCGGCTAGTCTATGTTTGCTTGAACTCACTCGTTTGTTGCATTCCACTTGGTTGATTAATTACTTGTTTGAATGTGTTGTTTTAAAAGTAATTCGGAGTTTCCACTCACACTAAGCTAGTGTAGCTTATACCCCTATAGTTTCCTGTTGCAGTATGAATACCTTTGGCTTTCTCCGAGGACCCGTGGACACCAGGTACGGCTCTTAGATATTAAGGAGCTTTTAATGAGGCCGGGGCCTAAAGATTAGAAATGGACTCTAATCCTGTCTCCCTAACCGGTATTTAAAAGTTAATGCAAGGAAATGTGTGGATTTGAGAATTGGTAGTTGATGTTATCGGGGGTATGCCCCCTAGATCATGTAATAGAATAATTCTTTGTAAGACGATTATGATTCACATTCTTGCTGCTGTGTATATCTCTTTAAGCTACTACGAAGCAAAGTATGATCTATAAATGTTGAGAGCGAGCCTTACACCCGATATTTAAACTCATGGGGAGACTAAGGTTGTCTTACTTGAGATTAAATGTTGAGTGTGGCGGACTGTCACGTGTAGGGCACATTTGGGGCATGACACAATCTACCTTTCGAAGATTAATTATCCAAGTTGACATTAAGTGCTGTTAATCAAGCACAAGAACAAGAGAAAGATGAGTTTATGCTTTTTACAAAAGAAAGAAGTTGGGAGTTTTTGTTGATTATGGTAGTTCCCTTAATTTTGTGGATGAGAAAGTATCAAAATAGTTGAGATGTCTAGTGAAGAGCACTGCGGCTGAACTCCTATATTTACAAGAGGTTATGTGCCATAATTGAGTTTGATGATGCAGGAAATAATTTTGAGATAGACTATCATCTATTGCCATTTGATGGAGAAGATGTTGTACTTGGAATTCCACGGTTGAAGCAGTTCAAAAACATTATTTGGAATTTCGTAGAGCTCACCATGTAGTTTTGTTCACAGCGGTAAACCATCTAAGTTATGGGGGTTAAGAAATCCCTACGAACTACTGATGAGAAACACTTAACCAAGTTGGTTACTAAATAAGGGTCCAACACATTGACATCCAATGTTGGATGCTGATTGGACAACAAGTTAGTGGTAAAGAGGAAAAACTTAGGAGGGTACCACCTAGCATATTGGATGTCATTGAAGATTATGACAACCTCTTTGAGGAGCCACATCCTCTACCACCCCAAAGAGGGCATGAACATCACATTCATCTATAGGATGGAGCTCATCCTATCAACTTGTGGCCTTATAGACATTTACAGCTCAGAAGAATGTGTTGGAAGCTATGATTAAGAAGATGCTAGAGCAAGGCACGATACGCCCCAACCATAGCTCCTTATTGTCTCCTGTGGTGTTAGTGAGGAAGAAGGATAATACATGGAGGATGTGTATCAATTATCGCGAGCTCAATAAGCTCATTGTTAAAGATAGATACCCCGTTCTACTAATTGATGATATATTTGATGAGTTATGTGGGGCATGTTATTTTAGTATGCCTAATTTATGATCGGGCTACCATCAAATTTTGAAGGATCATGAGGACATTTACAAAATAGCCTTCAAAACCCATGAAGAACTCTACGAGTTTGTAGTTATGCTTAACTAATACTCCTTCCACATTTCAAAGTTTGATGAATGAGCTGTTTCAGGAACATTTAGGAAAATTCATATTGGTTTTCTTCAATGATATACTGATCTATAGCTAAAATTTGGAAGAACATGCACGACATTTGAGGGTTGCTATGTAGAATCTAAGAAGAGAGAAATTTTCGTTGAAGAAAAGCAAATGTGAGTTTGGGGTAACCCATGTAGAGTATTTAGGGTGCATTATTTCAAAGCATGGAGTCACCACTGATCCTAAAAGGTTGAAGCTATACACAATTGGCCTAAACCTACCAATGTCCGACAACTTAGAGGGTGACTTACTGGTTATTACTGTAGGTTCATTCATGGCTATAGATCCATTACTAAACCACTCACGCATTTATTAAAGATGAATGCATTTGCATAGGATAACAAGCTGAAAAAAAGTGTTTGAATTGGTGAAGAAAATGCTGCCAAGAGCATCAGTTTTGAGACTACTTGATTTCTCTAAACCATTTGTTATTGAAACTAATGCTTGTGATGAAGGCGTTGGTGCTATTCTAATGTAAGAATAGCATCCTATTACCTTCTTGAGTAGGGCATTAGGAGAAAGACAGAAAGGGCTGTCAATTTATGAGAAGAAGATGATGGCTATTGTAACGCCCTAACCTAAAGGCATTACAAATTGCCACGTATCCTCGCTTGGAAAGAATACGCTAAGGCTATCGAACTCTAAATCACTAATAATAGAAAAATATATGTAACGCCCTAACTTAAAGGTATTATCAGCCAGTCACATGTCTTTATCATGATAGACACACTAAGGCTATAGATTTTCTAAAACCACAAATATGTATTTCAAATATCACCAAATATTCACATATAGGGTAACTTTCATACTTTTTCATATTAAAATAATGTCCTCATCTCATCAATCATTTAGACATCAAATCTAAAAATAATAAATCCTTACATATAAAAGTCGTCAAATGAAAACCAACTAAATCAGAATATGTTTCTTCATCTCAAATCACTAATAGCTAACTCTCAATTGTCAGCATGATGGTCATAACCGCTATCGCACTCCCCATCATCAACGAATACGTCATAGCCCGTCAAGTCATAAATAATAGAATCTTCACCCGTACCTGTGGGAAAAAAAATTGAGCAAAAATGCTTAGTACGCCAAACCGAAAGCACATGCGCTGAACATTCAAATCACAATATCACATACAACTTATATTCTAATGAAACAAGCACAATTTAATTATCTTTTCGTTAGCCTGCAACCAACACAGTTAGGACTATTGATCACTAATCCTAAACTCGGAGTAACTCATGACCCCGAAGAAAATATGTAGTATAGATAGTATATGCATATATAATTGCGTTCCACAATTAAGCTAGTAACGACTCATAATGTAAACCCCCGAATTTTTCAAGAATGGTTTTGGAATACTGAATCAAAACCCTAAAGACTGACCTAAGTTGAAATTGAACCTTAAACAATTTTGATCACGGGATTTCATAAGAGAAGATTCATTAATCAGTCGGCACAAAATCTGAGCATGAGAAAGTCTATCTAGTCGATCCTTGAGGTAAACCCCCTCAATTTCTAGGGTAAAGTTGGATTAAATCCTAACTTTAGTCAAACCGGAGTTTTAAAAGTCAACAAAAATCAAGACAATCAAACAATTTCAACTCTGGCAATCCCACGCCCTAAAACCCTAGAAAACGAAATTGAGTTAATGGCTTATAAGAGTTCATAATAACATAGGGCAGTATAAAAATATCAGATTCGTGAATTTCAATTGTCCTTCGGACTTAAACGAGATCAGTTCTCAAAAAGCATGTCCCGAATCTTAGAATAATAAAAATATTCCCATAATACCAAAAGACGCGTAATTAAGCAAGGATTTCAAAAATATCAGTTTTAGAATTTTTTGGTAACTAAAAATATTAGATATAGCTCGTTTACACGTATTTTTATTACTACCGATATTTTATTTGTCTAGTCTACTATTCATAGTACTATTTCTACTATTCATTACTATTTTATTATCTCTACTTTTTCTTACACCTATTTCTTACTATCCATACACCTATTTCTTATACTTTTACATTTCTAATACAACTTTGTTCACATCAAACCTTACACATTATTACTTTTCTTTACAAAAATTACAAAACAAACAAAATATCCTCCCTCTCTCTCTCTCTTCATGCGTCGGCCATCTCTCTCTTCCTCTATATTATTTTTTTCAATTTATTTTATTATATCTAAATTCCACTCCAAAATTTTATAAATACCCCCTTCCTCATTCATTCTTTCACACATTCACCAAAATTTCCTCTCAAAACCTCTCTCTAATAATTGTCACGTCCCGAAGGGTATCCTAAACGTGGCAGTCCACCGTACACAATATTAAAGCCTAAGAATGACCACCTCAGTCACGCAAAGACTTTCATACTATGTACAAGGCATCTAACACATGGAGAAGATACATCGGAATGATATATTAATGTTGATATAACTTGAGTAACAATGTAAAGGAAATTCAATTTACTATACTCCAAATACAAAACACTATACTTCATATACGAATCACTATACTTCAAAATACAATTCATCAAACTTCAATTACATTCGTCCAAAGACTTCACTACATAAAACTATTACAAGGCAAATCGTAAAGCTTAGCCAATAACTTCAAGCATTCTTATATCTTGTCGAAATCCCGAAGTCATTCTCGGCTTTAACCATCTCAGTCCCACTTAGCATTCTTGAGATAACCTACTCATTTAAACAACTATTGGGTATAAGCTACACTAGCTTAATGAGAATTCCCTTAATTCCGTACCATAACAAGCAAGTTATAATCAACCATATGCTATGCATAAACAAACACGTGAGCAAGCAATTATGCATGGGTATCCGGACCCCACACAGAATGGATTTATGCCCTCCGTATCTTGTGTTAGGAATGGTATTGAAGTCTACACGACCGCTGCTAGTTCCCAAGCCCTCGGCTCTTAGCACTCAACTCGGCTAGGCACATCCAAGGAATGCATCCACATGCGCCTTAGTACCCCTGAATGAGCTCTGGCACCAGGCTCATTATCCAAACGAGTCATCATGGACCATACCAATTGACCCGCGTAGGAGTAACATGCTACCAAATGCAATATGTCCGATGCGATGCATGATCAATTTAATTTTGCTTAGGTCAAAATATTTATACATTCTTTAGAGTGACCAACCAATATTATACATATAACAGAAATAATATGAACAATGTAGTTGTAGACACTCAATGTTTGCCCAATTAAAAATTAGGCTTAAGTTTAGAATAAATTAATGTCATGTTGAGTTCATTAAAAATATAAAATATAATAATATAATAATAAAAAATAGTATAATAAAAAAGAGAGAAAAGAGAAAATAGAAAAAAATAAAAAAATAGAGGAATAAAATATGTATAATAAAATAATTAAATGAATAATAGTAATGTAAATAAAATATATGTAAGAAAAATTAAAATAAATAATTATTTGAGCTTAATATAATATATATTTTATTAGTCTTAAGTATTAGTGGGTTAGCTATATGACCAAGGCACAGGCCAACGGCTTAACGGTTCAGACCATGGACACAGGAGCAAAGGGACTCGAGTTCGATCCTAGCCCCAAGCAGATTTTGCCTCTTTTTGTCCAATTTTTTTTTCAAAAGACACATCGGTTCATCCACTTTGAGACCTCATTTGAGCAACGAATCTTTGTGTTTTTTCGAAATTAATTGTACAGACACAAACTAGGCATGGGATACATCACATCTGTACATATTTCATGCATTATTTCATCCCAAAAGGCATTTTAATCAAGGCATGAAAATTGGGAAAAATTCGAATGGACATGATTTTTCAAATTTTAAAATTGGCCGAATTGTATCAATTGATCAAATTAAATACACTTAATCAAGGAGTCATGATCTGTAAACACAAGATTCGTGATCAATTTGAACCAACAATCACGAATTGAGTCCCAATTTTGAATCGTTCTTATTTGAAAAAGTATAACGATTCGTGATTCAAAAATTGAACCATTACAAAGCTTCAAAACAACAAATTGTTTCGAATTCTATAAATAGGATCACCCCACAAGCAGAAAGCACAATTCAATTTCGCAAAATACGCACTACACGATCGAGATCTGAAAATAGAGGAGAAAGTGTTCGAATTGCAAAAATTGCAAATTCGAAGTGATCGGGAGGATTTCGATCCAATTAAAGAGTGTTAGGATCATTTAGGAAGTGTTTTTGATTGATTATAGTGTTTAGAATTGCTCGAATTTGTATTTGGAAGTTCTGCAAATTTTTCAAAATTTTTTTATCTTTGCCGCCGTCAACCACCGCACGAAACACCACTTCTGGTGGTTCTGGGAGTGAACCACCACCACCAGCAGATGCGGCTCCTCCATTCACGTTGGGCCGACAAGGTTTCTGGGATCGAGGACCACCAGAATCGGCCGAGGAACGCTTTGAAACCACCGTCATCGTCTTCTTCACCCGACGGAGCTCCGAGATCCGACCCGAAATCCGAATCCAACCCGGCCGGTCATCGGTCAACATCGGTCAACGGTCGTCGGTCAACAGTAAGCAGATCCAACGCTTCAGATTTGATCATTCAGATCAAACGGCCCAGATTTGATCAAATAATCCAACGCGCCAGATTAAAGGTTAGCGGATCAAACGGTCAGGATCAGTCCACAGATCAGACGCTCCAGATCTCCTCCGCTTCATCCAACGGTCCAGGTTAGTCTGTATTATTAAATTGTTTATTTATTATATATTTAATTTCGGAAAATAGGAAAAAATTAATAAAAATGCGTAAAAAATCCAGAAAAATTAGAATAATTATTTTTAATATAAATTGACATGTTTTAGCAATTTTTGATATTTTTGGATATTTTTGAATATGTATTTGCATATAAATTGATCTTTAAATATATATTTGATGCATGAGATGTTTTGTTTTTGTATTTTAATTCAGTTATGATATATTTTGAATATGTTCTGTACATATGTGATGATTATTTAATTTTGAAAAATAATAAATTGTAAATAGATTTTTCAAACCAAAATTGTTGTTGAATAATAAATTTTTTTTTAATCATGATATTGATTAAGTTTTTTTTTATCAAAATTTATTTTCATAAATTTACTATGAAAATATTAATCAAGTTTTTATCAAAATTATCTTTATAAATTTTCTATGAAGATAATACTCAAAGTTTTCAAAATTATTTCCATAAATGGACTTTGAAAATAATTAAAGTTGTTCAAAAATGTTTTCATAAATTTACTATGAAAATATTTAATATTGTTTAATCAAAATTGATTTTTATGTAGCATTAAATTAGCCATGAATTGTCATAAATTAATATCAATTGATTAGATCATAGGATCATCAAAATTGGTTTTGCATAAATTCAAAATTTAATGAACTTAAAGTGAGAATATTTTAAAAATATAAAATTGATCAACAAACTAAGTTCTTTATAAAAGAACTACGTTTTGTCTTATCTCGATTAGCGAGTACGTAGGCACCTTCGGGGCGACATTAAAAAATAAAAATTATTTATTTATTTTGTTTATTATTTAGTTAATTAGATATTATAAGTTTAAATACTATTAGTTTGTTATTTTTCTAAAAATTTAAATATGGTAAAAATGTATTTGATATATTATTTCTTATTAATTAATTTTTCTATATTTAACTTTTGCAATTATTTCTGGATGTAGTTATAAGTTTTTTGTTTGCTTTTCTTTGTAAATGTTATATGTTTTCTAAAAATTAAATAGAAAATTATTAAAAATGATTTCTGACTTATAATATTATTATTTTTTTTTTATATTCTTTTGCAAGTTTTTAGAAAGATAAATTCTAAATTTTAAATTTAAAGTGGTAACCGCTTAGGTTTTAATAGGTTAGCCCCCGACTCAGATATCTGGTATTTTTTTAAAATTGATTTTAAATCAAACTTTTCGCAGACTAGTGGCTAAGTTAGGATTAACCGACCCATTAATCCTGGCTTTCATTTTTTCCCGATTTTATCGGGTGGCGACTCCAAAATATTTTCAAAATTAAATTTCTTTTAACCCTAGTCGAGGATTCATGTTAAATGGGTTAGGGTTTAATATGAATCGGGTTAAGAAATGAACCGGATGATTTTCAAAATCCAGGCTCGACAGCTTGGCGACTCCACTGGGGACTATTTTTTTTTAAAAAAAAGAGGGCTAGCCACTTAAGTTTAAAATTTAAAATTTATCCTTTATTTTTGTATATTGTATAATTATATGTTTGTATGTGTTTTTGTATATATGTCTGTATTAGATTTTAAATTAGTTCATTTCATTGCATATGCATTTGCATTATGCACACAATGTGTGCTAGATACGGTCGAACCCAGGCCGTCTTAAGAGCCTAAGCGAGGAGTTCGAAGTAAGGTCCGGGGGCTGTGGTTTCCACCCTCTAGATCAAGAAAAGACTCCCACTCCGGTTTAGCCTTATGATTTGCTAGACCGGGGAACCTATAGAACCTTACCAAATCATGCATTCATTCATGGGATTTGACCAATTTTTTTCAAAAAAAGGAGTTGTAAATTTTTTTAAAAAAAAATTTAGGATTTGTCTCCTAATAGGGTCTTTATAAATCCTCAGGAAATGATTTCCTCGAGTTCGGACAGTAGCGATAGCCTATGGGCTCGTCTCATCAAGGAACCCCGAGTAGAGACTTTCAAGGATCCAATGCTGTTACTGGACCGATGGTTGGTCAGTTTTGACCCCGATCAACAATCATTCATTAAGGATAGGTTGGGCCCGATCCTCAATTTACCTAAAGTCCAAGTTCCATTTACCATGTTTCGAGCCCTTGTTCATCTCTGGGAACCCAATGAAGTGGCATTCCGTCTAGGTCAACACGTGCTAAGTCCTACCATTGAAGAATATGCTAGGTTGCTTCAAGCCCCACCCACTTCCGAAGGGATCTATGTACCAAGCCTTACTCAAAGTCCGATCCGCATCATTTCAGAATTTTTGGGATTAAAAAGAGAAGCAGTAATTGAAGCCATGAAGGGTTGCAATGAATTCTCCATCCGATTAACTACTTTGATGGATTGGTTTGGAAACTTTGACAATTACATAAGCAACCGAGATTCCTTTACGTATCAGTTGTGACCTGGAATGAAAATCGGGTTAATGCTTTCATAGTGGCTGCTTTTGCTACCATACTCTTTCCACATGGGAACCTGTTCATTCACTTCCGAGTCATCGAGCTTGTAGCACAATATCTAACTGGCAAGTCATATGTTCCCGCCCTTCTAGCAGAACAAATCAGAAGTTTGAATCACATCAAGTCTAAGGGCAGGGGCAGTTTCAAGGCAAGCATGCATCTGATGGTTTGGTTCGCTAGTCACACCAAGTACTACGGAAAAGATCTAGCTAATGGGTCCCTTATCCGCCCGAATTATGATCTCATCCAGTCTTTTGCTGAACGGGTCCATATGGAAGATAACGAGCCTTTCTGGTCTATACTTGCAATATTTGAAGACATGAGACCTGAAGACTTTATGTGGCAAGCCCGTTGGTTTAAGTGTCCCGTTGCTATCTTAAGTTGCAAGAAATACCTAACTGTGCCTCTGATTGGAATCACTGGCTGTACAGGCTATTACCCCTCAAGTGTTATCCGGCAATATGGCATGCTACAAGACATTACTGTCAAGCCAGAGTTGGGACGAGTTATTCTCGACTATATGGATCCAACCATGACTCAGATAGCAAAGCAGTCCAAGGTAAACCAAATAAAAGCCATCTGGGATGATAGAGAAATCAAGCCAGTTTTCGAAGTCGAGCCAGAAAATAAAGTGACTCGGGATTATAGAGCAACCAGGTGGTACATAGCCAATCAAATGAAGAAGAATAAGGACATCCAATATGAAGCTCCTAACATTCTTGAACCAGCACCACCTGAACCTGATCCTGAAATGATTGCTTACATGGAAATGGTTTCAGCTCGGCTTGAAGTCTGTCATCGGGATTACTGCAAAGAGATAGAGAGATGATTGACCGCTTGGAAAAAGCTCACAATAGGATTGCACTGTTAGAGGATGAATTGAAGAAAGCTCGAAAAAGGACTCAACTACTTGAGGATCAAATCATCTGCCCTGCCAAGACTAGAAGACTAGTTTAGAAGTCCTGAGTTTAGTTTTAGCAATTAAGGTTCTTGAACTTTTAGTATAGTAATTTAACTTTGTATGAAATATTGTTTTTGAATTATTACAACTCCAATAAATGTGTTTATCAAAATTTGATGGTCATTATCCCCATTTGCATTCATATTTGCATCCTTGTGTTTGTATGTTAGTATTCTTATCTTCTTACTTCTTACGGTCCAGTTACGAATCAAGTCTAGCGAATCCAAAATCCTGAAAGATAGCTCCAAACCAGTTAGAAGTCCCATTTATACTAGATCACGAGCAAAGATGGCTAGTACCGGGAACACTACCCCTGATCAGACCACTGAACAGAGACTCAATGCCATGGAACAAACCCTGCTTAGAATTACCGAACAAATGCAGACCCTTACTCAGAATGTTACCCAGTCCAAGACCCCTATAGCATCTGAAGAATCTTCCGGGGAACAGAAAGGAAAAGAAATCATGCAGCAACCAGTCAACGTTGATGATTCCCACACTGAGTTCAATATGTCCGAGCTAAAGAAAGAACTTGAAGCCCAAGCCAGAGACATGGAGAAGAAACTGTTTGAAAAGATGAAGGCATTTGACGGCTTTGATCAGACTGCGATTTTAAGCCTGCCACAATTTGAGGAAGGTGCTTTTCCTGAAAAATTTAAGGCACCCGAGTTCGAAAAATATGATGGAACTGGCTGTCCTAACATGCACACAAGATTATATGTACGACGTATGGGGCAGTATGCCAAATTTGATAAACTGATGGTACAGACCTTTCAAGATAGCCTTACTGGTCCAGCATTAGCCTGGTATGCCCAATTGGACTCACAAGAAATTGATACTTGGGATAAATTAGCCAGGGCATTTTTCAACCAATACAAGTTCAATATCGAAATGGCACCCTCGGTCTGGGATTTGAGTACTATGAAGAAGAAGAAAGATGAAGCTTTCAAGGAATATGCTCAGCGATGGAGAGCTTTAGCTGCAAGAATCACCAATCCGATGCCTGAAAAGGATCTCACTTTTACTTTCATCAACACACTAGAAGAGCCATTCTTTTCTCATCTCATAGGGCATGCGTCAGCAAGTTTTTCAGAAGGGTAGTAGCCGGATGCAGAATTGAGAATGCTATCTCAGCCGGAAAGCTGCAAGTAGAAAAGAAATATACAGCACCTAAAAATGTCACGTACAAAGGAAAGGATTCGACTGTCGGTATGGTCAATATCTCAAGTCCAGCAAACCCTACTAAATCCATAGTTCTGCCGACCAATCAGGTCAAAGTCAACAAAGGGTTGTTTCGAATCAACAATCAAGGCCAACCGACGCAATTTTACTCCAATACCGGTTCCACTCAGCCAAGTGTGGGCTAAATTGAGAGCCGATAATCTGATTGGCTTTGAAGTACCCAGAGATGATTATAAGCCCAAGAACTACAACCCTGATTTAAAATGTGAATATCACATGGGGCAAATCGGGCACTCCACTGATTATTGTTGGAGACTCAAACATAAGATTCAAGATCTTATTGATGCAAAGACCATCCAATTAGACTTTGTGAGCCTCCAAATGTTTCTACTAATCCATTGCCAAATCATGGGTCGGTTATTAATATGATCACTGCCGAAGCGCCGGACCCAGAAGTCAACTTGGATGAATTGCCTATCACCATAGAACAAGTGGCATGGAATCTCCGCCAAATGGGGCATTTACCCTATATCAATCTGAGAGATCGCAAAAACCAGACCAGCCATTTACAACTTGTTGCAAAATGGAATCATAAAGAAAGAAGATATCATGGAAATGCTGGTCCCAAAGCCAAGAAAGTCAAGCACACAGGCAGAATTGTGGGCAAGATACCAAGCTGGAGACCCAACTGTCGGAACTCTAGGAGATGATGGAAAGTACCAATATCTGGTTGACTATTGGTTTGAACCACGCGTATATGCGATGCTGCCACTGGATGGGGATCAGAGTCTGAAGATGAAGAAAAGCCTGTGTACCAAGAAAGAAGAAAAATTTGTTGGCATGATCACATGTGAACCGAAGTTAATCAAATTTGAGATGAACAACAGTAAAGAAGAGGCAACTGTCTCGAAGCCTAGAAGTTATACTTTTCAAATCCCAATTGCTGTAAAGGATTACAAAGCTGCCCCATTTGATTACCAGACAGTTAATCACGCTTCTATGATTGGCGGGCTTACCCGTTCGGGAAGACTTTATGAACCAACTGCAAAGAAGGTGACCATGGATTCATCGCCGCCGCCGAATGATGAAGAAAAGAAGGAAGATGAGAAAGCAATATTGGCTAAACTCATGAAGGCAAGTGAATTCAAAGTAGTTGAACAACTAGTCAAGACCAGCCCAAATATCACTCATGGGTTTGTTAATTAGCTCTGATATTCACCGTGAGGCCTTGTTCAAGTTCTCAAAGAAGTAAAAGTTCCAGAGAATGTGACAGAAAAAACCTTGGAACATATCATATTCTGTCTTTGCAAATGAGCAAATTAGCTTCTCATCTGAAGAATTAGAAGAGGAAGGTGGCCAACATAATAAAGCTCTTTTTATTGTTGTCAAAAGCAATGGTAGAATCGTCTCCCGAGTGCTTATTGACAATGGATCTTCTCTGAATGTATGCCCCCTGGCTACTCTGAATTTGTTGGAAGTAGACCCGTCAAATATCAAGCCAAGTCCTACTGTAGTACGAGCATTTGATGGATCAAAGAAGGAAATAATTGGAGAAGTGGAATTAGAGGTCACTATTGGGCCTCAAACTTTCCTAATTCCTTTTCAAGTGATAGATATCCCAAGAACATTTAATTTGTTGCTTGGAAGGCCATGGATTCATGCAGCAGGAGCAATACCCTCAAGCTTGCACCAGAGGGTTAAATTTGTAGCAAATGGCCAACTTGTTACCGTTATGGGAGAACAAGATTATGCCATCTATCAAGAAACGGCTATTCCATATTGGAAAAGGAGAAGAAGAAGACTTTGGGCTCCAAATATTTGAAGAAGTCTGTGTAATAAATGAAGAAAAAGAAGCTCAGATAGGAACTTTTGGCCTAGGATATTCTCCTACTCAAACAGAGGTAGCAGACATGAAGAATAAGATGAGAACAAGGAAACTTAATAAAGATATGATCCAGACATCGAATCCCCACATCAGAGCTCCTTTCCAAAGCCTCATCATGTCCAGAAGACAGATGACTCCAAGGAAGATGATCCACCCAAGAAGATAGCTTTGAAGAATTGGTTTTCCATACCTTGTGCTAGTTTTAATTTTCTTAAGTAAGGACCGATATTAGATTGCGTTTTGTATTTTTCTGCTTTATGTGTTGCTCAAATAAGTGTACTTAAACACCATTTCAAATTTAATAAAATTCTTTTGTGTTTTTCCATATTCTTATTCTTTCCCCATTCATATTCTACCAGATCCGACTTTTGTAATGAGTTCCGGGATATCTCGCGTCTGTAAATACTGAAAATATCGATATCACCTCCAACCCTACTGGGTTAGTCGTTGAAGATGATATCGATTATCAATTGAAAACACAAGAAAATTGGCAAAACTTTGATCATGAAAGGATTGAAACCCCTGAACCCACTAAATTGGTTAATTTGGGAACAAGTGAAGATCCTAGGAATTTGAGAATTGGGGGTAAATTGCCAGAAGACACAACACAGGGTTTGATTAAGTTACTAGCAGAGTATTTGGATGTTTTTGCATGGTCATATAGTGATATGCCCGGTTTAGATCCGTCAATTGTGGTCCATAAATTGCCAACCAAAGAAGGCATTAAGCCTAAGAAGCAAAAACTAAGGCGATTTAGACCCGATTTGCTACTTAAAATTAAAGATGAGGTCAAGAAGTTACTCGAAGTTGGATTCATTGAAGTTTCGGATTACTCAGATTGGGTATCAAACATAGTACCAGTACTTAAGAAAAATGGGAAACTTAGAATCTGTGTGGACTTTAGAGACTTGAATCAAGCGACCCCAAAAGATAATTTCCCGTTGCCACATATTGATGTCTTGGTAGACAATACAGCTGGAAACCATCTATTCTCATTTATGGATGGATTTTCGGGATACAATCAAATATTGATGGCCGAAGAGGACAAAGTCAAAACCACATTTGTCACAGCCTGGGGAACTTTTTGCTATAAGGTCATGCCATTTGGTCTCAAGAATGCCGGAGCAACTTATCAGCGAGCAATGCAGACCATATTGCATGACATGATGCATAGAGAGGTGGAAGTATATGTTGATGACATGATTGCCAAATCAAAAGAAGGAGAAGATCATGTGGAAGTATTAAGGAAACTTTTTGAAAGATTGAGAAAGTTTCAATTAAAATTAAACCCAGAAAAATGCATTTTTGGAGTAACTTCTGGGAAACTATTGGGATTTGTGATCAGTCAAAGAGGAATAGAAATTGATCCTGATAAGGTCAAAGCAATTCAGGAATTACCTCCCCCAACAACTTTGAAAGAAATTAGAGGTCTTTTGGGGAGACTAAATTACATTGCTCGATTCATTTCCCAGTTGACGGATAAATGTCAACCACTGTTTAAATTATTGAGAAAAAATGCCCAAATTGAATGGAATGAAGAATGTGAAGAAGCCTTTAACCGAATTAAACAGTATCTGACAAATCCCCCAGTTTTGATCACTCCAGTACCCGAAAAGCCTTTGTTCTTATACTTGACAATTTTTCGGAATCCATGGGTTGTGTACTCGGGCAAAAAGATGAAAATGGAAAAGAAAGAGCTATTTATTACTTGAGCAAAAAATTCTCAAATGGAGAGCAAAAGTATTCAGAGATAGAAAGAACTTGCTGTGCATTAGTATGGACTATGCATAGACTCAGGCAATACACGCTCTTCTACTCAATCGAGTTAATTACAAAGCATGATCCTTGGTATCTGGTCTTGGTCCGAATTTCAAAATGGCAAATGGCTGTCTGAGTTTGATATTACCTATGTTAACAAAATTCAATTAAAGGACAAGCCTTGGCTGATCAACTCGCTGAAAGCCCGGTTGATGAGGAACTAAAGGAACAAGATCAATTCCCCGATGAAGGGATTCGGGTAACACAAACGGAAGATGAAAGAATGCCGAATTGGAAATTGTATTTTGACGGAGCAGCTAATGTGTATGGATGTGGAATAGGGGCAGTCCTAATTTCACCTGAAGGAAACCAATACCCAACAGCGGCCAGATTAATGTTCCCTTATACGAATAATATAGCAGAATATGAAGCATGCATTTTGGGTTTAGAGATGGCAATCCAAATGGAAATTCAAGAGCTCGAAGTTTTTGGAGATTCATCACTTATTATTTTTCAAACTCGAGGAGATTTTAAAACAAAGGATCCCAAGTTGATTCCTTATCATAATCACTTGGCAGAATTGATAGAAAGATTCAGGGAAATCTCCTTTGTATATGTGCCAAGAACTCAAAATCAGTTTGCTGATGCTCTGGCTACTTTGGCCTCATTAATTCAGTTTACTGAAGGAGCAAGAATCCAACCTTTGCAAGTCCGGGTGAGAAGTGAACCCGCATTCTGCCATGATTGAATCAGATGAACCCTGGTTCCAAGATATTAAAGTTCTTTTGCAAACGGGTAATTATCCTGAAGGTGCTACCAAGAAAGATCAGAAGTCACTGAGGCGTTTGGCCAGTCATTTTTTGCTAAGTGGAAATACGTTATACAGAAGATCATTCGACACGACTTTGTTAAGATGTGTAGATGAAAAAGAGGCCCAGAAGCTCATGGAAGAAGTTCACGAAGGAATTTGTGGTCCTCATATGAGTGGTTACATGTTAGCCAAAAAGATTATGAGATTAGGATACTTTTGGTTAACTATGGAATCAGACTGTATCAAACATGTGAGATCTTGTCATTTATGCCAGATCTATGCAAACAAGATAAGTGCCCCTCCAAAAGAATTACAGTTAATGTCAACCCCATGGCCTTTCTCAACATGGGGGATAGATGTTATTGGGCCAATTTCACCTAAAGCTTCAAACGGTCATCGGTTCATATTGGTTGCAATCGATTACTTCACTAAATGGGTAGAAGCCGCTTCTATGCAAGTGTAACGAAGTCCGTGGTTGTGCGGTTTATCAAAAGAGACATCATCACTAGATATGGAACTCCGGAAAGTATCATCACTGATAATGGTACGAATTTGAACAACAAAGAAGTAACAAATTTGTGTCAGCAATTCAAGATCAAGCATCGGAATTCTACTCCGTATCGGCCACAGATGAATGGGGCAGTTGAAGCCGCCAATAAGAACATCAAGAGAATTATTGAGAAGATGACCATTGTCTATAAAGATTGGCATGAAATGTTACCGCTCGCATTAATGGCGTATCGAACGTCTGTAAGAACATCAACCGGGGCAACACCATATTCCTTGGTATACGGAACTGAAGCTGTTTTACCTGTAGAAGTTGAAATTCCATCACTTCGTATATTAGTGAAACCAAACTCGATGAAGCTGAGTGGATAAAACAAAGATTTGAACAGTTGAATCTGTTAGATGAAAAGAGGCTGACTGCAATGTGTCACGGCCAGTTATATCAGCAAAGAATGGCTAAAGCATTCAACAAGAAGGTCAAGCCAAGAAGCTTCCAAGAAGGTGATTTGGTTTTGAGAAAGATGCTGCCAAATGTACAAGACTCCAGAGGAAAGTTCACACCAAACTATGAAGGACCGTATGTAGTTAGAAAAGTATTGTCGGGAGGAGCATTGATTCTTTCCCAAATGGATGGACCTGATTTAAAGGATCCTGTAAACTCAGATGCTGTAAAGATGTATTATGAATGATCAATAAAATTTGTCATTTTCTGTGTTCAGTTGATTTCATTTTTAGTTTTTACAAGCAAAGTTGATATCCAAAAACTTTGAACTCAAGTCAAATCTCAACCCGTTAATTAAATCATTCAAACAAATTTCCAAAAATTCTCAAATCAGACCAAATCTCATCCCATTCATCACCAAATAACCATAAATTCTCAAACCAGATCAAATCTCAACCTATCACTTAAACAAATTCCCAAACTAAAACTGTTAGAAAGTAATTTGAGCACATATGGCCTTTAAAATGCATATATGCAATTTTATCTGGTGATTATATTGCACAAGGTAACTAGTTTTTGAACACGGTTATGTGAACAACGGAAAAGCCCTAAACACATTAACCGACGAATCAAGATTCTTCAAATGGATCAAGAAGTTTAGAGTCCCCAAGTTCAAGAAAGATTAAGTTTTCCCAAATGAATCAATAAGTCAAGTTTCTGAGAAATCAAGATTCCCCGAGTGGATCAAGATAGATCAATTTTCCTCAAATGATCAAGATAGATCAATTTTCCTAAAGTGGATCAGAAGATCAATCCTTAAGTGAAAAAAGATCAAGTTTCCCAAATGAATCAACAAGTCAAGTTTCCAAGAAATCAAAGTAAAGTGGATCAGAAGATCAAGTTTTCCTAGAAGATCAAGTTTCCCGGGAAGATCAAGAACTCCCAATGGATCAAGGAAACCAAATCTTTAGTTTCAAAAATCCCCAGTAAACCAAAGCCCATAGGTCCGACAAATGACCAAACACCAAGCCCATAGGTCCGGCAATGACCAAACCAAAGCCATAGTGTCCGACAGATGACCTAGCAGTTTTTATAATCTAGACCCGACAGACGGTCTATCAGTTTTTTAGTCTAGCCCGACAGATGGACTATCATTTTCTAAATCTAGCCCGACAGTTGGCCTATCATTTTTCTAAAGCCTAGGCCCGACAGTTGACCTACAAATTTTAATTCTAACCTCGACAGATAGTTTAGCACAAGATAAAAATCTCTTATTAAAACAAAATTCGGCAGGAGAATTAAGCAAAAATGGCTATCTTTTGTCTTTGTGGCAAAAGTTTTGTTCAAACTTTTCCACAAAGAGGGCAGTGTAGACACTCAATTTTGCCCAATTAAAAATTTAGGCTTAAGTTTAGAATAAATTAATGTCATGTTGAGTTCATTAAAAATTAAAATATAATAATATTTAATAAACAATAGTATAATAAAAAAGAGAGAAAAGAGAAAATAGAAAAAAATAAAAAAAATAGAGGAATAAAATATGTATAATAAAATAATTAAATGAATTAGTAATGTAAATAAATATGTAAGAAAAATTAAAATAAATAATTATTTGAGCTTAATATTAATATATTTTTTAGTCTTAAGTATTAGTGGGTTAGCTATATGACCAAGGCACAGGCCAACGGCCTAACAGTTCAGACCATGGACAAGAGCAAAGGGACCTCGAGTTCGCTAGCCCCAAGCAGATTTTGCCTCTTTTTGTCCAATTTTTTTTCAAAAGACTCGGTTCATCTTTGAGACTCATTTGAGCAACGATCTTTGTGTTTTTTCGAAATTAATTTGTACAGACACAAACTAGGCATGGGATACATCACATCTGTACATATTTCATGCATTATTTCATCCCAAAAGGCATTTAATCAAGGCATGAAAATTGGAAAAATTCGAATGGACATGATTTTTCAAATTTAAATTGGCCGAATTGTATCAATTGATCAAATTAAATACACTTAATCAAGGAGTCATGATCTGTAAACACAAGATTCGTGATCAATTTGAACCAACAATCACGAATCGAGTCCCAATTTTGAATCGTTCTTATTTGAAAAAGTATACGATTCGTGATTCAAAAATTGAAATTACAAAGCTTCAAAACAACAAATTGTTCGATTCTATAAATGGATCACCCACAAGAAGAAAGCACAATTCAATTTCGCAAATACGCACTACACGATCGAGATCTGAAAATAGAGGAGAAGTGTTCGAATTGCAAAAATTGCAAATTCGAAGTGATCGGGAGGATTTCGATCCAATTAAAGAGTGTTAGGATCATTTAGGAAGTGTTTTTGATTGATTATAGTGTTTAGAATTGCTCAAATTTGCATTTGGAAGTTCTGCAAATTTTTCGAAATTTTTTTATCTTTGCCGCCGTCAACCACCGCACGAAACACCACTTCTGGTGGTTCTGGGAGTGAACCACACCACTAGCAGACGCGGCTCCTCCATTCACGTTAGGGCGACAAGGTTTCTGGGATCGGACCACCAGAATCGGCAGAGGAACGCTTTGAAACACCGTCATCGTCTTCTTCACCCGATGGAGCTCCGAGATCCGACCCGAAATCCGAATCCAACCGGCGGTATCGGTCAACGTCGGTCAACGGTCGTCGATCAACAGTAGCAGATCCAACGCTCCAGATTTGATCATTCAGATCAGACGGCCCAGATTTGATCAAATAATCCAACGCGCCAGATTAAAGGTTAGAGGATCAAACGGTCAGGATCAGTCCACAGATCAGACGCTCCAGATCTCCTCCGCTTCATCCAAGGTCCAGGTTAGTCTGTATTATTAATGTTATTTATTTATTATTTAATTCGAAAAATAGGAAAAACTTAATAAAAATGAGTAAAAATCCAGAAAAATTCAGAAAAATCAAGAAAATTAGAATAATTATTTTAATATAAATTGACATGTTTTAGCAATTTTTTAATATTTTTGGATATTTTTGAATATGTATTTGCATATAAATTGATCTTTAAATATATTTGATGCATGAGATGTTTTGTTTTTGTATTTTAATTCAGTTATGATATATTTTGAATATGTTCTGTACATAGTGATGATTATTTAATTTTGAAAAATAATAAATAAATATTTTTCAAACAAAATTGTTGTTGAATAATAAATTTTTTTTTAAATCGTGATATTGATTAAGTTTTTTTATCAAAATTTTATTTTCATAAATTTACTATGAAAATATTAATCAAGTTTTTTATCAAAATTATCTTTATAAATTTTCTATGAAGATATACTCAAAGTTTTCAAAATTATTTCCATAAATGGACTTTGAAAATAATTAAAGTTGTTCAAAAATGTTTTCATAAATTTACTATGAAAATATTTAATATTGTTTAATCAAAATTGATTTTCATGTAGCATTAAATTAGCCATGAATTGTCAAAATTAATATCAATTGATTAGATCATAGGATCATCAAAATTGGTTTTCATAAATTCAAAATTTAATGAACTTAAAGTGAGAATGTTTTAAAAATATAAAATTGATCAACAAACTAAGTTCTTTATAAAAGAACTACGTTTTGTCTTATCTCGATTAGTGAGTACGTAGCACCTTCGGAGGGACATTAAAAAATAAAAATTATTTATTTATTTTGTTTATATTTAGTTAATTAGATATTATAAGTTTAAATACTATTAGTTTGTTATTTTTCTAAAAAATTAAATATGGTAAAAATATTTGATATATTATTTCTTATTAATTAATTTTTCTTATATTTAACTTTTGCAATTATTTTGGATGTAGTTATAAGTTTTTTGTTTTGCTTTTCTTTGAAATGTTATATGTTTTCTAAAAATTAAATAGAAATTATTAAAAATGATTTCTGACTTATAAATATCATTATTATTTTTTTTTTATATTCTCTTTGCAAGTTTTTAGGAAAGGATAAATTCTAAATTTTAAACTTAAAGTGGTAACCGCTTAGGTTTTAATAGGTTAGCCCCCGGACTCAGATATCTGGTATTTTTTTTAAAGTTTGATTTTAAAATCAATTTTCCGCAGACTAGTAGCTAAGTTAGGATTAATCGACCCATTAATCCTAACTTTTCATTTTTTCCGATTTTATCGGTTGGCGACTCCAAAATATTTCAAAATTAAATTTTTTTTAATCCCTAATCGAGGATTCATGTTAAATGGTTAGGGTTTAATGTGAATCGGGTTAAAAGAAATGAACGGATGATTTTCAAAATCCAGGCTCGACAGCAGTTATCCATCAAATCGTGGTTTTGATATGCTTTTGTATTTCTCTAGCATACATCATCACAGTCTCATCATATATCCCATCCCCATTCAGTCGATTTTTATCTTGTTCCTATAATTCTAATGCAACTAGCTACAAGCACGAACAAGTAATAACAAAATAAGAGAAAACTCATTCAGCCATTGATCACCGGTTTTTAGTAATAGTAATCCGGTGGTAGGGAATCGTCGATTTCGGATCACCTAAAAACGAAGAAATACTCTAATAAGTATTTCAACTCAAACTAATCTAAACAATCTTATACGAACTATCAAATTCGTAATTTTCGCCCTAAGCGGAATTCCAACTTAAAACGGCCATAACTTGGTCATTTTAACTCGGAATCTCGCAAATTATATATCGATTTCTATCTACTTCGAAAGATAATCTATTTTAATATTATATTTAAGGTTTGAAAATTTTAAGCTTCGAAAAGGTCGGATCAGTTCTAGTCAGTAACAAATTTCAATTCCGAAAAATAGTTTTGTAATTGTTTGTATGTTCTACTTGACAAATCAATTATTACATGTAATATGAATGATTTCCTATCATGAATGGCATGATATGAGCTTGATGTAGCATGATTTTATCAATATTTACTAAAAGGAATTTTAGAAACTTTTATTTGCAAAACTCCATGGCTATTAACTTTCAAGAAAACTAATTTCCTAACTTTGGTCATCTCCATTTGTTTTGGATTTATTTTTCAAGAAAATATACTTATCCTATTAAAATTGAGTCTTCATTATATCTATTACTTATGACCTTCATTTCTACGCAGAAATTTCCATTTACACTTTGTAAACATGTTTTCAAGTGGGGTTGATTCCAAAATCCGAATTTTGTAAAAATTAGTTTTGAGTGATTTCTTTAAGTAAAAGTCATTTGATATTTAGGAAATTAAGGCTCAACCATACATAACCACTAAGGACTTCATTTTTATAAAAAATTTTCCTTTTACACTTTGCAAATATGTTTTCCAATGTGATTACTCAAAAATTCGAATTTTAGAAAATTCACTTTTTGAATGATTTTTGGGAAAAACTTGTTTAATGCATTAAAATTTAAGACTTTACTATATCAATTACCTATGGACTTCATTTAACACATAAAACATTCATTTTGAGCTTGATACTAGGTGTTTACATAGGCGCCATCCAAAGTTACGAATTTTACAAGTTCAACACTAACTTAAAATTTTCCATTTTGATTCCACTTCTTGTTTTACACATTCCTCTCATTTAAACTCATTTCAACTTATAAAAATCATTACTTAATGATACCTATTACCTATACCCTCATTTTTTCACAAAAACACGAGTTTTGAAGTTGATAAATGGGTTTTCAAAATTGGTCTTGGTTGGGATCCGAATTTACAAAATTCATTTTTGGTCATATCTTTTGATAAAATCTATCTATACTTATGAAAATCCATTCCTTACATATCATATCTTAAGAGCCTTTCATTTCTTAAATAAAAACTTCATTTTTGAGTTGGAAAGCATTTTTTGAAATATGCCTTGGCCAAAATTCGAAAATAAGATTTTTATTTTGAAAATAACTTTTGAAAATCACCTTTGATTCTTGTAAAAAGAAGTCTTTATGATATATATATATTAAGCCTTCATTATCTTAAGTAAAATTACATTTTGACACTTGGAAAGTGGTTTTAAATGGGGTCTTGCCAAAATACGAATTTCACAATTTTTGTTCATATTTAAATCTAAGATCTACACATAATATGAACATACATCTAAATGAAACCCATGAAAATAAACTTTAAACTCATAGATCTAAACTTTGCTCATCAAAATCTTTCATTTATGTTATCTATACCCTAAGCCCTTCATTTTAAATGAAAATACACATTTTGAAGTTGAAAAACAACTTTTTTTAAATATGGTTCTATTTTCATCCGAATTTTCAAAAATGATTTTTATTGAAAATAAAATAGATCTTGAGTTTTCTAAAACATTCCTACTATCATCATGCTACTACAAGTTATCCATGAACATAAAACAAAGTCTAATGCATTTTATGAACTCAAAACACTAGATCTAGTTTTCTATACTAGTATTAAATGCATAAACACATGAATGAGGAATATATGCATAAATCATAGGTAATAACAAAAATAATAACTCATATAACAAATCTATGGCATAAACAAAAATCAAAGCTATAAAAAGTTAGATCTACAAAATATAACAACTTTAAACAAGAAATAAATTATGGTACAAGATAACAATAATGGAGAGACGAGTTTCATTTTGGCATCATCATCCTAAGCTTTTAAGCTTATGGAAGGTCATTTGATGCATGAAACCTTCATTACACTTTACCTATATCACCTATGGAAGCTTTGAGAGAAGATTTGCTTAAAAATCTTCAAGAATGAAGGTGGAAGCCATTTTTAGAAGTGGGGGCAGCTTGTTTTTCATGTAAGAGCAAGAGGAAATGAAGAAAGAAAGAGAGGAAAAAGAGAGAGAAAAACTAAAGAATGAAAAGGAAAGAAGGTGTAATGAAGAAGAGAGAGAAAATGAGTGTATTAATTAAATAAAAGAGAAAAAAAATAAAACCAAAGCAGAAATTTGTGGTGCTGTCCAAGTGAAAGAGAAAGAGGAGAGAGAGGGTTTGTTTGAATTTTTGACTTAAATTGAATTGTATAATTAATGTGTAATGTAACTTCTTTAAGAAGGTTAGAATATATTTTTTTAGTCAAAATAGGAGTAAATAAAGGACAATGGCAGCCAAAAGAAGTAAAAAAAAAATCTGCCAAGAATTGATAATGAAGTGTAGAAAGATTGAAGTGAAAAGAAAGTGATATGTGTAAGGTGTACTTGAAGGTATAGGTTGTAAAAGTACTTTCTTAATAAAATAAAAGAAAATAAAATAAAATTAGAAAATTTATTCCAAATATTTGTAGCATATTTTTCATAATTAAAATTAAATAATTATTTGAATTATTTTAGTATTTTAACGACTATGTTACCGGTATGATCAAAATACGCGAATATGGGCTATAAATGATTTTATAACCCGAAAAATTCTAAAAATTATTTTATGAAAATAAAAATATTTTTCAAATATTTTTCAATTATTAAATTAATTTATTTTATTTTTAGTATCGAGTCTTAAATAGAATCTGATCCCGTAAAACCCGAACTAACTAAATTTTAGAAAAACAAAATTTTCTATAATATATAAAATATTTATCTAAAAATATAAGGATTTATAAAAATAATAAAATTGTGTAATGAAATAAAAGTGAATAGTGCAAAAGAGTAATCAATTACCGGTAATAATGGAAATACGATAAAAAGATTATAACTGTAACTTTTATAACCCAAAAAATTATATAACTAATATATTTGGAAATCTTATGAAATTACGAGTTTAACGGTACTATTGGTATTTTTTATATCTCGAGCCCCGGGACACGCTTTTCAAAGTCTGTATCCGAACCGGTTCGAAATAGGTCAAAAATTTACCAATCTAATATTTTTAAACAAACTTTTATTACTATGAGCTATTCTATATTTAAAATACATCTTGGCCTCTAGGGTTATGGGCGTTAGATTGCCGGACTTAAACTATTGTATTCCACTTAGGGTTTCCGAGTGATTTTCAGATTTAGATCCTTACCAATTTGGAAACTGATATTTTATGCTCATCCACATATTTAATTTGAGAATTTATTTTACATTTCATTTTAATATCTTTTAACGTTTTAGGAATTCTTGAATTTGGTTTTATTTTCGAAAGTCAATCGTTATTATTTTTTGGGATCTCTATTACCCGATTTTATAGTCGGAGTTAAATATGGGATTTTTTTTTTGTACATCGTGGTTTTGAATTTGAAGACTATTGAGTTCTTTATTTTATATTTAAAGATTTTCATTTTCTCAGATTAAGAAGTTTCTAAATTCGTTCGTGTTTTTGGACTAGTCAAAGTTCAGTTTTAATTTGGAGTGATTTTTAGGGTTTATTTTCGAAGTTCATCTTGAAATTATTTACTGAAATTTTCCAGGGCTTACAATAATCTCCTCTCAAAACACTCTCTATCATTCACTACTTTTCAAAAAAAAAAAAAAAAATAACAAAACCCATTCATCTCTTTTCAAATCCTCCATTAAACCTTAGGTAAAAAATCCTACCTATATTCTTTATCATTTTCATACAACTTAACATGATCTTAGTGTATGTTTCTTAGATCATAAGAGTTAAAAAAGCAACAATATGTTCATGTTCCTATTTTACATTATGTTAATTATGTTGTTTTATTATTGTTATTATTATTTACTCTAATCTAACTTCTATATAGTATTATGTATATATTTCTTTAAGGAATATAAGCTCATTTGTTATTTATTTATTTTTATGCTTTGCAATTTATTAAGACTAGTCTTTCTAGTCTTAGACTTGTCCATATCAAGTCAAAACAATTTTCTTTTCTTTTCTTTTGGGACTAGTCTATTTTAGTCCCGGGTTGCCTTGATGAAGCTAAGGTTCCCAATGTTTTACCATATTTTTATTTCATTTATTTGCTTATGAGTATTTCTTTCCATCTTATTATGTATTATCCTTATTTTTACATTGCTACATAATCATATTCATGCACGATTAGAATATTGTTGTCTCAAATAAAAATAAAATGGGTTCTTTCTTAAACAAAGAAAAAGTGAACTAGATTCTTAACAAAGGATTTTTCAACAAAAAGTCTAAGTATTGTTTTTAATAAATTCTTTTCAAAAGCTTAATTAGTTAATCATAAGTTTTAAAGTATTAGTGCCCAAGATTTCTTCAAATGAAAGGAACTCATTTCTTTTATAAATCAAAACTAAATACTCCATAAAGATACAATTTTTAGCATTGAACTTAAGATTTTAACTCAATCATATCTTTTATAAGATTTAAATAGGTTCGCTATAGACTTTGACAATCACATACTAAGAAAGTTTCTTCAAAACTTAAATTTAATATTGTTATTTCTTTTCAAAATTAAAATGAAATTTTTGCTAAGTTCTAATGTTAACAATTCTTTATTAAGAAAGCTTTTCTTATAAGCTTGTCTAAAGGAATTATTCTACCACTTGATAAATATTAAGAATAAAACATGTTTTTCAAACCAAGATAAAATCAACTCACTATTTTGGAAACCAACTTAGAAAAATAAAATTTGCCAAGAAAGTAAAGTTTTAAAGGGTGCACTTATTTTCTAAAGAAGAAAAGGATATAAAAATAAGAGGAAAATATACATTTAACACAACTCCAAATATTTGACCACACCAACAACTTAAGGAAAATTTTGAAAACCTATTTTTCAATCACTAGAAATAAAACTAGTAGATAACTTAAAGAACCAAAATTTTGGAATGAATTTATTTTTGAAAATTGAGTAAATGAAATCATAATAGGAAAACAATCACTCATTACAACTCAAATATATTTTAGTTTTCTTTCTAACAATTCAAAAAGAGAAATTTTCAAAAGTTTTATCTTTTAAAACCCTTAAAGATAGATTGTTTATGAAATATCAATATTGAGACAACACTACAAAAATCATACATACAATATGAGTATAAATATATGTTCAAAGGATTTTTCAACTATATAAATATCCATATATTTTGCTTAAGGATTTTTGAGTAAAGAAAAGTTTGGAAAAATCATATTTTGTGAACTATAAATTCGTAACTATTATGTACCGTAGTATTTTGCAACTTAAATGGCTTTTTATAACAAAAATAACCTTAGAAATGGATATATCTTTTCGAGTAGGTAGAAAATGGTATATTATATGCACAATTCCGAGTTAAAATGACCAAGTTATGACCATTTTAAGTTGGAATTACCCTCTATACTAATTTTAACAATCTTATGACATGGTTTTTGATATGTACCATAGAATCAACGTGAAATACTCATTATGGGTATTCTTCTTGATTAGGTGATCCCGAGGAGGAGTGTCCATACCCTGGGATTATTTCGATTAGTGGGATCGACTCATCCATAAGAAAGAAGTGTCCTCATGGCCGAGTAAATTTATTTCCTACCTTTTACATACTTGGTTGTGCTTGTAGCTAGAGGCACTAGAAGTAGGAAAAGATGAAAATGAATTATGTATGATAATATTGGTTGAAAGAAGCTAAGCATACCGAGACATGAATCATTGTTAATTAACTGTGTTTTACTATTATTATGTTGGAGTGTGTGCAAATTTTGTGATCACGTTTAAATTACTATAATCATATATTATGAGTTGTATTAATTGATTCATGCATATCACATAGTTAGTTTTATCTCATGAGCTACCGTACTTGATGGGGCAAGAGTATAATAGCTGGGTTTGCAAGAGCCATAAATTTGCAAGATGGGCAAATAGGAGCCTGAAAGAACTATTTCAAGATGCCCGAGTAGGAGCCTGAAATAAACTACATAAGTTGGATTTTAAAGATGGGTTTTAAAGAGCCCGAAATACCTAACCCTGAATGGAGAGGTAAATCCATTCAAACATATGATTTCCGGTAGATCATATGTATTGTTTGATCACTTGCTTGATGCATTCATATGCTTGTTTAATAACTTGTTTGAAATTATTTATACAAGTACGTTGATTCAGGAATATTCTTACTAAGCTAGTTATGCTTATATTCCGATAGACTTTTGTTGTAACAGGACCAATACCTTTATGCCCAAGGACTTCATATACTCGAGTGGGATTATGTTTTGGGAAGCTTCTAGAATCTTTTGAAGATCTTAAACTAAATATATTTTAATATCTTTTGGTGTTAGTATTGTTTCCTTGTGTGAAAGACTAAGACGATATTATGATTGTTTGGAGATTTATAGGGGAAAAGCCCTTGAGATAATGTAAGGATTTTATTTTTATAATTTTGAAATGAGATAGTTATTTAGAATTCTTGCATGCTGTATTTACTATCTCAAACTATACATCCCACGGTGTCTCCTGTTGTTATGATAGACGCCTTACATATGGTGTTGAAACTTTGGCACGACTTCGGAAAGTCATTTTTAAGTTTTAATACCATATGTGGCGGACTGTCACATTTAAGATACCCTTTGGGACGTGACATATAATCTACCAGAATCATCTAGGAGTAACTCCACTTGGACACGCTATACAACGATCATCAGGTTGTCAGCGTTAGTATCACACTACTGTCGTGGTCTTTATTAACCACACCAAGACAAGCAGCACTCAATTCAATTACAGTCCGATAAGCATTAATTTAGATTTATAACAACTAATCCTACAAGCACATACAATCAAACATGGTAAGGTTATACCTAGATTTACTTTCAATCCAAATCTCTCGAATAGTAACTATTAACAGAGTAGGTTAAGCCCCAGAAAATTTCAATAAATAATTCCAAAATAAACATCGAAGTTAAACTCTAAAAATGACTCCAAATTAAAACCGAACTTCGACTAGTCCTAAATCACGAACGAATCTAGAAATTTCTTAATCTTGAGAAAATGAGATTCCTTGAAATAAAATAAGAACTCAAATGGTCTTCAAATTCAAAACCACTATGTACGACAAATTCCATACTTAACTCTAAATTGTAAATCAGGTAATATAGAACCTAAAAAAAAAATTTAAAAAGTAAATAACAATAAACCTTCGAAAATAAAACTCAATTCAAGAATTCCGAAAACGTTGAGAGATATTAAATACTTACAAAAATAAAATTTAAAATAAATTTATCAAATTAAATATGTTGTAGAAACATAAAACATCAGTTTCCAAATTGGCAAAAATCTAAACCAGAAAATCACTCGGGAACCCTAAGTGGAATACAGTAGTTAAGTCCGGTAATCTCGCGCTCTTAGGCCTAGAGGCCCGATGTGGTTTAAGTGTGTAGAATAGCTCGTAGTAATATAAGGTCGCTTAAAAATATCATATTGATAAATTTTTGACCTATTTCGAACCCTTCGGATACAGACTTCGAAAGGCGTGTCCCGAGACTCGAGATATAAAAAATATACCATTAATACCGTTAGACTCGTATTTTCATAAGGATTTCTAAAATATCAATTTTATAATTTTTCAATAACTAGAATTATTTGATTTCGCGATTTTATTCGTATTTCATTACTACTGGTAATTAATTAGTCTTTTGCACTATTCGCTTCTATTCATTACTCGATTTTATTATTTTTGTAAAACTTATATTTTTAGAAAAATATTTTATATATCATAGAAAATTTTGTTTTTCAAAATTTAATTCGTTTCGGGTTTTTAGGGATCATTTCTATTTAAGACCCGATACTAAAAATAAAATAAATTAATTTAATAATTGAAAAATATTTTTATTTTCATAAAATAATTTTTTAGAATTTTTCGAGTTATAAAAATACCAATTATAACTCATATTCACGTATTTTGATCATACCGGTAACAAATTTTGTTGAAATACTAAAATAATTCAAATAATTATTTAATTTTAATTATGAAAATTTTGCCATTCATTTGAAGATATTTTTCTTAATTTTATTTTATATATTTTCTTAATAAAAAGTACTTTTTCAACCCATACTTCAAGTACACTTCAATTGTCACTTCTACACATTAATCAAGTTTTCTTTCACTCATTCTACACTCCATTTCCCCACAAATGGCAGCTGACTATACTCCTAAAAATAGCCATTTTTCTTTTATTTTATTAATTTATTTAATGATTTAAAGTCTCATTTAGTTAGCAAATTAAATGACACAAGTTACACTTTCAAAATTTAAGTTACAAGACAATTAAACTTCTCTCTCTCTCTCTCTTTGAATTCACGTGCAGTCCCCTCCCCAAATCTGCCATTTTTTATTTTTTTTCTTTCAATTAATACACTCCTCTCTCTCTATTTAATGCCTCTCATTTACACCCTTTCCTCCTTTGAAACCCTACACCATTTACTCTCTCTTTTTCTCTTTTAACCTTTCTTAGCCTTGTTCTTGCAAGGAATACAAGCTGCCCCATTTCTAAATCTTGCTTCCACACTCCATTCTTGAAGATCCTTTGAGTAAACTTTCTTCTTAAGCTTCCATAGATATATGGTAAAGTATAGTGAGAGTTTCATGCATCAAATGACCTTCCATAAGCTTAAAAGCTAAGGATGATGATGCCAAAATGAAACACTTCCTATCCATGATTATTTCTTGTATCATTATTATTTTCTTACTAAAAGTAGTTATATTTTGTAGATCTAACTTTTTTTGTAGCTTTGATTTTGTTTATGTTTTAGATCTTGTTATATGAGTTATTATTTTGTTATTGCTAATGATTTATGCATATATTCATCATTCACATATATCATATTGTGTTCATGCATTTAAACTAGATCTAGTTGTTTTAGGTTCATAAATACATTAGACTTTTGATTTATTTTCTTAAATAACTTGTAATAGCTTGATGATAGTAGAAAAGTTTTAGAAAGCTCAAGATCTATTTTAGTTTCAACAAAAATCATTTTTGAAAATTCGGATAAAAAGGGAACCATATTTAGAAAAGCTATTTTTCAACTTTAAAATGTGTATTTTTCATTTAAAATGAATGGCTTAAGGAATAGATATCATAAATGAATGATTTTGAGGAGTAAAGTTTAGATCTATGAGTTTATAGTTTACTATCATGATTTCTTTTATATTTATGTTCATTATGTGTAGATCTTGGTTTTGAACTTGAATAAAAATAGTGAAATTCGTATCTTGGCAAAACCTATATTTAAAACCACTTTCCAAGTCTCAAAATGAAGTTTTAGTTGAGAAAATGAAGGTTTAGTAGATGTATATCATCAAGACTTCTTTTTACAAGAATCAAAGGTGATTTTCAAAATAAAAATCTCATTTTCTGATTTAGGCCAAGGCATAGTTTAAAAACATGTTTTCCAACTCAAAAATGAAGTTTTTATTTAAGAAATGGAAGGCTCTTAAGATAGGATATGTAAAGGATGATTTTTCCTAAGTTTAGATGGATTTTATTAAAAGATATATCCAAAAATAAATTTGGCAAATTCGGATCAAAACCAAGACCAATTTTGAAAACCTATTTTTCAATACCAAAATGAAAGATTTGTTTAGAAAATGGAAGGCTTATGGAATAGGTATCAATAGGAGATTTTTTGATAAGTAAATGGAAGATCTACTAGTAGAGATTCTCAAAAATAGGAAGAGATTAAAATATGAAATTTGAGTTTTATCCAAATTTTATAAATTGGATGGTTTCAAAACCATGCCTTAAAAACCCATTTATCAACTCCAAAACTTGTGTTTTATATGAAAAATGAAGAGTTTAGGTCATAGGTATCATCAAGTAATGATTTTTATAAATTAAGATGGATTTGCTAAGAAAAATATGTAGAACAAGGAGTAAAATAAAGTAGGAAAATTTGAGTTGTTTGTCATTTTAAGAAATTCGTAATAATGGAGTAATGGTATGAAAACTCCTAATTTTCAAACTCAAAATAGAAGTTTTATTAGAGAAATGAACTCCTTAGGGGCTAGGTATGATTGAGTCTTAATTTTCTAAGTATCAAATGATTTTTACTTAAAGGAATCACCACAAAAACAATTTATACAAAATTCGGATTTTGGGATGAACCAATTTTAAAAACATGTTTACAAAGTGCAAAATGGGAGTTTTATTGAAAAATAAAGGCCTTAGGGAATATACATAATGAAGGATTAATTTTAACAAGAATAAATAGATTTTATCAAGGAATTTTTCTAAAAACAAGTAGGGATTGTCAAGAATACAAGATTAGCCTTTCTAAGTAAATTTTTCATAAAATCTTACAAAGAAAAAGTTTTCTAAAAATTTCTTTTATTCAATATCATCAAGAACATGTATATATATATCTCATGACATATCATTTATGATAGTAACTTATTCATATTGCATGTATACTTGCTTTGGATAGTAGAAACCTTACAAACATTCACAAAACTACTTTTCGGAATTGAATTTCGCTACTGATCAAAATTGATTAGACCTTTTCGAAGCTTTACTGATTAGACCTTTTTGAAGCTTCGAATTTTTCAAAACTTAAATATGATATTATAATCAGATAGATCTTTCGAAGTAGATGGAAATCGACATATAATTTGTTAAATTCCGAGTTAAAACGACCAAGTTATGCTGTTTTAAGTTGGAATTCCCGCTTAGGACGAGAATTACGAATTTATTGGTTTGTATAAGATAGTTTGGATTAGTTAAGTGATGAAATACTTATTAGGGTATTTCTTCCTTTTTAGGTGATTCCGAAATCGACGATTCCCTACTACTGGATTACTTTTACTAAGAGACCGATGATCCAATGGCCGAGTGAATCTTCTTCTTATTTTGTTACATTGTTTGTGCTTGTAGCTAGTTGTATTAGAATTATAAGAACAAGATAAAAACCGATATGAATGGGGATGGGATAGATGATGAGACTTTGATTTACTAAAGCATATCGAAACTATGATTCGATTGGATAACTGCACTGTTCACATTACTTTTGTTATATGTATGATATTGGTTGGTCACTCTAAAGAATGTATCAATATTTTGACCTAAGCAAAAATTAAATTTGTCATGCATCGCATCGGACATCTTGCATTTGGTAGCGTGCTACTCCTATGCAGGTCGATCGATATGGTCCGATGACTCGTTTGCATAATGAGACCCGGTATCAGAGCTCATTCACAGGGAACTAAGGCACATCGGGGATGCATTCCATGTGTGAGCCTAGCCGAGTCGAGTGCTATGAGCCTAGGGCTTGGGGACTAGCAGCGGTCGTATAGACTTCAATATCATCCCTAACCTAAGATACGGAGGGCGTAAATCCGTTCTGTGTGCAGATTTCGGATACCCATAAATAATTGTCTGCTCATGTGTTTATTCATGCATAGCATATAGATGATTTATAACTTGCTGGTTATGGTACGAAATTAAGAGAATTCTCACTAAGCTAGTATAGCTTATACCCCAATAGATGTTTGAATGAACAGGTTATCTCAAGAATGCTAAATGGGGACTGAGATGGTTGGAGCTGAATATGACTTTAGGATTCCAGCAGGAAATAAGAATGCTTGAAGATATTAGCTAGGTTTTGTGAATTGTCTTGTAATAGTTTGTGTAGTGAAATCTGTGGATGAATTGTAATTGAAGTATAATGAATTGTATTTCCTTTACATTGTTACTCAAGTTGTATCAATATAAAATGTATCAATCCGATGTGTCCCCCATGTGTTAGACACCTTGCACATAGTATGGAAGTCTTCGCATGACTAAAGCGGTCATTCCTAGGCTTTAATATTGTGTTCGGCGGACTGCCATGTTTAGGATACCCTTGGGGACGTGACAGTAGAAATCCTAATCTTACAATGCTCCTATTTAACAATATATATATTGAAATCAATTCCAATTGTAATAACAATATCAAACCTTAACCCTAATTCCATAAACGTAATTGAAGATTAACATACCTGTTATCTCGTTTGCACTTCACAGAAACCCTTTTCACAATTTCTCTAAAGTTCTTAACAATCTCCACAAATTCCCTTCACAACACATACACGCACATATACAATCCTCTATGAGCAAAAAACTATGAAAGTTCATAACTTTAAATCCATAGATGAAGAACATATTTATACTTAGATCTCGCAGGTCCTGTTCGCATTGGAAACCCTAATTCGTTCAATCAATTCTTCTGTCACCAATAATATACTATCGCTATAATCATGTTCTTATAATCTAGCAATCCTAGATATCACAAGACTAGGATAAAAATCTTACCTTTACTTTGATTTGAAACCGAAATCCTTTAAATTTGATTTAGGGTTTCACTCCTAAATCTCCTTCAAACTTATCTAAAACTAGAATTAGATTTATCTATCTAAGGAAAGGAATTGAAAAGACCAAGATTAGACCCACATATCTTGAGTTTAGCTGAGGAAGAAGTGTGACAAATTCTTGGGATCTAGGGTTTATTTATAGAAAGAATTGGCTTAGGAAAAACGCAACTTTGGCTTAGGAGTAACGCAGACATATGTCGGCTACTATGCCGACGACCTTGATTCTAACACCAACAGCTTTGATGTGTATGCCGGAGGCCTTCATGCTGGTTTATAGCCAATTTCTTCGACAACTCCAAAAAATCCAAAGCTGGTGCTATCGGTCGTTGTCCTTGGATACAGGCCAGCAGCTTAGGATTTTAGGCTGCCAGCTTAGATGTCGGCTTAAGCCAAAGTTTGTTTGTTCATTTGCACGAAACATCCTCTGGTCCAAAATCATCTATTCAAGGACAAAATTACCCTCTTAACAACATTTTATTACATATATACCCTTCACTATGAATTATTTATTTGTACTTTACAATATATACCTTCACAACTCTCATATAAGGATACTTTTATAACATCATAAAACTAAAACATCTTCATAACTAGTTGACATAAAAACCAATTCCAACTCATTACAACTAAAACTTAAACAAAAGATATTTTCGAAATCTCATAAATCAAATAAAAGTTTCGAAGACAACTTTTCATAGTTCTATCTATTCTCAATCAATCCAAGATAAATCTAGAGATTTGCAGGATAATCAAGTCCGCTAACATCCTCCCTGTACTCCACATATACATCGAATCTAGATAAATCGTAAACTATTTGATCTTTACCTATTCCTAAAAATGATAAAAGAATGAGTGAAAACGCCCAGTACGCCAAACCAAAAACATATGCACATGATCAAGCAATAAGAAATATCACATACAACTTAGAAACTAATGCAACAAACACAAATTATTATCTTGAATTTAGCCAAGCAACCAACACAGTTCAGAACCATATGATATGCCTAAGACATAATTAAAGGCCAAAGTTAAAAGCTTTATGTAAGTTTTGGATTTTTATGTGTTTTTTATTCTAGATCTGGAATATGGAATGGATGTGATCGACATTGATTCGGATATAACGCACCAGGATTAACTCAAAATGTACTCTCTATCGTCTAATGCAACTCATAAACAAGACGGAATGGGGGTTCACTAGAATCAACATATTGATAAGAACGAAAGATAACTCACCACAATTCGATAGAATTGATAAGAGTTGGAATAGAGAAAATTCTCCAATATCAGTAATATCAAGCAAAAACTGTTTTTATAGTTCTTACAAAGGACTATTTATAACTTAACCTAAAGAAGAACAAAAGACGCTAAAAAAAAGAGAAAAAAAAAAAAACTAAACAAATGCTCTACACCACTGCTATACTGCTGGTTTAGAAGGTGGTATTGCTTCAACACTGTACGTTGATTTCGTTCCAACATTGCCAGTATATGTCAAATGCTATCGGTGTTTAATTCCTATACCACCGATGTTAGATGGAGAACAGAAGACCCAAGGCTACTACGCCCTCTCCCACGCCCGTGGTTTGCAATGCTTTAAACACCGCCTGTTGCACGCTAGCATTGGGGTACATTGGCTTCCTACACTACCAGCATTATGTCATTGTTGAACTCCAAACAAGATGGATTAGCTTCTATAGCTTCTGAGATCTGAATGCAAAAATACTTGAAGTTATGATCCGTATGTAATAGATAGGATCTACTCCATTGAATGTCATCTGGCTCCATATGATCTCTATGAACCCTTAAAGCCAAATTTTGAAGTACTCTAGCTCGAGCTCGGGTAGTTGGACCTATAACCATAGTCTGATTCCCATCATCTTCACTGGCTTGGGGAAGATTTGCCCTTAAATCTGAGGTGTCTTCATGAAAATCTTCATACATGTAAGGTGAAATATTAAAGACATTAAAAGTAGCAGACACACCATAATCGCCTGGTAGCTCCAATTTGTAGGCGTTGTCGTTGACTCTTTCTAACACTTTGAATGGACCATCTGCTCTAAGAGATAGCTTATGAGATTTCTTATGAGGGAACCTATCCTTGCTAAGATAAATCCATACCAAATCCCCTTGATTAAAAACCTTAGCCTTTTTGTGCTTGTCTCCCTAAAATTTCTTCCTTTCAACAGTCTTCTTAAGTTGTTTAGTGGCTTTCACATGAATCTTTTGGATCTCCTAGGATCTTTCAACTCCAGTTAAACTTTCATCCTTTGCTGTTGGTTTAGTTATCATACCTAAAGGAATGGTTGGATTGTAGCCATACAAAACCTTAAAGGGTGACTTACTAGTTGAACTATTTTTAAAGCTATTGTAATCCCCTAGATTTTATGATACAATTTAAGTTTGAACCATAAACCGAAAGTCAACTGGAAATACTAAGCTCAACAAATCTATATCAAACCCTAGTAGATTTATATTCGGTAATCTTGCATTCTTAACCCTAAACAATGAAATCGAAATAATTATGAAAAATAGTTTGTAATAATATAAAAAAGCCTAAAAATATTATATTCGATAATTTTTAGTGTCTTTCGGATCTAAACAGGATCAGTTATCGAAAACCATGCCCTGGAGTACCCGATAGTAAAAATATTTTGATAATACTAATAACCTCATAAAAATATAAGGATTTCAAAAATATTAGTTTTATAATTTTTCAGTATGTAAAAATATCACATATAGCTTCATTATGCGTATTTTCTTTACTACATATATTAATTTGTCTTATCTAATATTCATAGCACTATTTTACATTATATACTACTATTCACCTATTTCTATTTTTTCTATACCTATTCTTACACTCTACATACAAATTCTCTACTTTTTACTTTTCCAATACATCTTCATTCATATCAAACCTTACAACTTATTACTTTAAATTAACAAAAATACAAAACAAATCAAAACACTCTCTCTCCCGCACCTCATTCATGCCGGCCACACTACACCACACAAAATTTATTTATTTTTTTAAATTATTTAATTCACATAATTTGTGTAAACCCTTAAATTTTTTGGAATCGGTTTAGCCTAAAACCCTAATCTGGAAGTCAACCGGAACTCTAAAGTCAACAAAACCCTAGTTAAACGTAATAGCTTAAGTCCAGCAATCCCGAATAAGCAACTCGGAGAAAGTAAGTAAGAGTTTAGAATGTAGAATAGTACGTAATTACCTAAGGAAGCTCAAAAAGATCAGATTAGTAAAACCGCAAATCGTCTTGAACCCGATCAGACACAGTCCTTGAAAAATGTGTCATGGGGCTCGGAATAGTAAAAATATTCCGAATATACCGTTAAACTCGTAACAATATAAGGTTTTCAAAGATATCAATATATAATTTTTCTGTAAGTAAAAATAATAGATATTGCAATTATACGTGTATTTTCTTACTACCGATACTTTATTAGTCATATCTACTTTACATTACACTATTCACTACTATTCTACACTATTCTTTTATCTCTACTTTTTCTTACATCTACTTTTATAAACACCATAACCTATAACCTTTACTTTTTACCTTTCCCATAACTTTATTTTACATCTACCTTACTTATTACTTCATTTAATCCACAAAATACAAAATAAACTCTCTCCTCCTCTACTCTCTATGGCCGGCGCCCCTCCCTCCTCATGCCCTCTCAATTTGTTTTATTTTATCTTTATTTAAATTACTCAAAAATCACTCCACATTTTCCTATAAAATATCCCCCTCCTCTTTCACTTCTTTCACACATTTACTACTTACAAATTCTCTACAAAAACTCTCTCAAATTCTCCTCTCAAAACTCTCTCCAAATATCCTCCAAAAACTCTCTCAAAATAATCACAAAACTACTTTCTACCTAAAATAAACCCATAACCACAAAACACTACCAATACCTTCTTTAGGTAAACTTTTCTTATTGTTTTCTTCTTCTCATGTCATGTAACTTTACATGACCATGGTGTAAGTTTCCAAAAACTAAGTGTTATGGAAGCTACACTATGTTCATGTATTGTTCTTGTTCATGAAAAATCTATTTATGTTTATGTCGTTATTTTGTTCATATTATTGTTATTATATCTAAGTATTATTATCTATATATATACATATTCTTTAGAGCATATAAGCTCACTTGCAATTTATTTATTTTCATGCAATGCAATTTATTTAATTATTCTATTGCAATTTATTTATTCCTTGTTATTTTAAGACTAATCTCTAGTTTTAGACTTGTCTTCATCAAGTCAAAACAATTTTTTTTCTTTCATTTTATTTTTATTTTGAGATTAGTTGATTTCTTAGCCCTGGGAGCCTTGAAGAAGCTAAGACTCCCAATACTTGACTTTATTATTTATGTTATTTTTGTTTGTTATTATTTCTCGTAAATCATGTTCATTTAGATTGTTGTCCAAAATTTCAAGTTTTGAAAATAATTGACAAAAGAAGATTTTATCACTTAGGAATAAGTTTATATGAAATATAAAATTTATGGTTTAATAAAAATAAAGTCATTCCTTTCCAAGTTACCAAAAGAACCCTGTCACGCCCCAACAGGTACCCTAAACGTGACAGTCCGCCACACTCAATATTAAAGCTTAAGTATGACAACCTTAGTCATTCCCAAATGCTTTTATATTAAGTGTAAGACGTACTTTCACAACTTTAGAGGACCATGTATGGAATTATGAAGTTTAAGAAGATATAAATAACACATTTAAGAAAGAGGATTCATAACAATCGTTCATTCATATCAATGACTTTAAAACTTAGGGACATATCTCCTTGATCACTAATCTATTACATGAGTATTTATACATCATTACTAATACTACACTTTATCTAAATTTCTATTACCAAAAAGAAATTACCTGTCCACGGGTCCACGTGGCCTTAACTATAGGTAGGGAAACTGCAAAAGATATCTATTGGGGTATAAGCTAAAGGCTTAGTGAGAACTATTTCCATAAATAACTTCTTGTAACAAGATTCAAACAAGTTGATTAATCAAACATATGTAATGCAACACACGTGGGCAAACAAGCATATAGTTTTCCGGGAACTATATGTTGAATGGATTTGTGCCCTCCATTCGGGGTTTGGTGATACATAACCTCAATTCAAGTAGTTTTAATTAAAAAGTTTTCATGCTCGCGAGCACTCATCGCCAAGCATCCGAATCTACTTGATTGACCTTGCTTTCGGATCTTCCGCCAAGCATTTCCTTAAGCCGCCAAGCAATCGCTTTCGGATCATCCGCCAAGTGTTGCTTTCGACATGAGCTTACTATCCTTCTCACCCAAGGATAATAACCCAAAATGCAATGTGACTCACTTCGTGGTATGCATGAATCATTTTTTATAAAGTCATAGCATAATTATTTTTAAATTTAAGGCGATCAAGGAATTTCATACAAATCAATACTATACTAAAACAATCATTTAAAACAATTCGGCTTCGATATTCTTAATAATTCTTTCAAGGAATTATTTTACATACACATCGGTTTATCTTTTCCTAACTCTAATGCAACTAATTTACAAGCACAACAAGTATAGCTTTTAATGGAAATAAACTCACGATGCCATGTCGACTATTCCTCTAGGTGGATGAGTCGTTCACACACTCCACTTAGTCGTAATAATCCTCGGGTAAAGGAATCCTTCCTCGGGTCACCTAACCAAAGAAAATACCCATAATAAGTATTTCTTGATGATTTTCTTGAATTTGACAAAACAATGTCAAAAGAACGTTAAAGTTCGTATAAAGGAATGTTCCAACTTAAAATGGCATAACTTGGTCATTTTAACTCGGAATCGCGCATATAATATACCGATTTCTACCTACTCGAAAAGATCTACCCATTTCTAAAATTATTTCCATCAAACAAGGCCATATAGGCTCCGAAACAGTGGCGACAAAATTCACCACGGATTTTCCAAGTAAAAACAACTTGGTTCAAGAAATCAAAATTTGTTTGATAAATACTTAGTTATCTATATAGTTGAAAAATTCTCTTTTTATAACTATATAACTCATATTTAAGCATGCTCAAGTGTTTTGTTGTCCAATTATTTTTCTTGAGTAAAACAACAGTTTGAAGTTCGGAAAATATAGTTTTCAAAAATTGTTTTTGTAATTTCTTGAAATGAATACTTGTTTCCTTTTGTTTTCTAAAAAGGCTTTACGTTGGTTTTATTATTTTTCCTAAGTAACTTTTGAAAATAAATTTTCTATTTCTAAGTTTCCACTATTCTTCCTATTTATTTTTCTTGTACAAATTTCCTTTGTCTATTTGTTTACAAAATCTTTATTTGAAAATTTTCATTCTTTCTCATGTCTTATGTTTTCATAAATCATCCATGCATAAAAATTTATTTCTTGATAAAAACAAAGTGGATAATATGTGACTTAAGAATTTTTTATCGTAAAGTAGTTTCTAAAATTTTAGTGGTTTCTTCTTGTAACTTGAAAAGAAATACTTTATTTTTGTTTTCAAACCATAGATTTTCTTTGCCTATTTGTTTATAAAGTCTTTACTTGAAAATTCCTTAGCCATTCATTTGTTTATCTTTTTATAAAAAAACCATTTTTGTATCAACAAATATTTTCTTTTGAAAAAAAGTGGAATAATAAAGGTTTAAGTAGCTTTTTAAAGTAAAAGTAGTTTCTAAAATTATAGTGAGTTCTTTTTGTAACTTGAAAAGGAATGAGTTTTGATTTATAGATTTTATACTTTACATAAACTTTTCTAAGTGACAAAATTCTTCTTTTGTTTAATTATCTTTAGAAATTAAATTTTTGGACAACAATCTAAATGAACATGATTATGAGAATAATAATAAACAAAATACATAAAACATAATAATAAAGTCAAGTATTGGAGTCTTAGCTTTTTCAAGGCTCCCGGGACTAAGAAGTAGACTAGTCCCAAAATAAAATAAAATGATGAAAGAAAAAACTTGTTTTGACTTGATGAGGACAAGTCTAAGACTAGAGGCGAGTCTTAATTCAACAAGGAATAAATAAATAAATTGCTTTGCATGAAATAAATAAATTGCAAGTGAGCTTATATGCTCTAAAGGATATGTATATATATAGATAATAATATTTAGATATAGTAGCAATAATATGAACAAAATAAAACAAGAACATAAATAGATTTTCATGAACAAGAACAATACATGAACATAATGTAGTTTCCATAACTTGTAGTCTTTGGAAACTCACACTATGGTCATGTAAAGTTACATGACATGAAGAAGAAAAATTTAAAGAAGGTAGTTACCTAAAGGAGACTTTGGTATGGTTATGTGGTTATGGGTTTTTGTTGTTGGTGGAAGTTGTTGTGGAATTATTTTGAGAGATTTTTGGGATAGTATTTTGAGAGGAGATTTTGGAAGAGTTTTGGTATGAATTTGTGGGTAGTGAATGTGTGAAAGAAGTGAAAGAGGAGGGGGGTATTTATAGGAAAATGTGGAGTGAATTTTGTGTGATTAAAATAAAGTAAAATTGAAACAAAATTGAGGGCATATATGGGGGGGGGTGTAGCGCCGGCCATGAGGGATTAGAGGGGGGAGTGATTTATTTTTTTTACTTTTGTTGAATAATAGATGTAATGTGTAAAGTAGATGTGAAATAAAGTTATGGGAAAAGGTAAAAAATTAAGTTTATAGGTTATGTAAAGTGTAAGAATAGGTGTAAGAAAAAGTAGAGATAAAGGAATAGTGTAAAATAGTAATGAATAGTGTAATGTAAGATAGATATGACTAATAAAGTACCGGTAGTAAAAAAGTACGCATATAATAGCTATATCTATTATTTTTACTTACCGAAAAATTATGAAACTGATATTTTTGGAAAACTTACATTTTTACAAGTCTAACGGTGTATTCGGAATATTTTATTATTCAGGGCTCCCGGACACGCTTTTTAAGAACCGTATCCGATCGGGTTCAAAGGATACCCGAAATTCGCAAAACTGATATTTTTATAAAATCTATGGTTATTACGAACTATTCTAGCTAATTATCCCAACTTCGTTTTTCAAGGCCAAAGAAAACAGCAATGCCGGATTTAGTTTGATACGGTAAACTTGGGTTTTGTTGACCTTTAGGGTTCCGTTTGACTTCCGGTTTAGGGTTTTATGCTAAACCGATTCCGAAATTTTGGTGGTTTACAAACCCGCTACAATTTTATAAACTACTTTTGTTATGAAAAGCTTTTTAAATAATTTATTATCCCACTTTGTTTTTCAAAAGAAAACGATTTTTGGTACAAAATGATTTCTATGAAAAACATAACAAGAGGAAAGGATGAGAAATTTTCAAATAAAGATCTTTTCAAACAAATGGACAAAGAAAAATTGTATAGAAAATAAATAGGAAACATAACACCAAATGAGGAGAATTTAGGAAAGAAGAAAATTATTTTTGAAAAAAGGTCATTTAGGAAAAATATTAAGTCAAACATAAAGTGATTCTTTGAAAAACACAAAAAGATCTACAAAAATAAATTTCTTGTAAACTATAGTTTTCTAAACTTTTAATTTGACATGGTTTTACTTAAGAAACATAAATGGATAACAAACATTTGAGCATGAATAAATATGAGCTAAGTAGCTAATAAAAAGAGAATTTTTCAACTATATAGATAACTAAGTATTTATCAAACAAATTTTGAATGATTTAATATTTGAACCCAAAATTATTTTGAGTTGGGAAATTCGTGGTGAATTTTTTCGCCACTATTTTGGAGCCTATATGATCTTGTTTGTTAAAAATAGTTTTAGAAATGGGTAGATCTTTTCGAGTAGGTAGAAATCGATATATTATATGCGTAATTCTAAGTTAAAATGATCAAGTTATGGCCGTTTTAAATTGGAATTCTCCTTTATACGAACTTTAACGTTCTCATGATGTAAATCCCCAAAATTTTGGATTCAAATTAAAGCTCAAACCCTAATTAGAAGTCAACCGGATTTCCAGAGTCAACAAAACCTAATTTACCGTAACCGATTAAGTCCGGCATCACCGTTTAAGAAACCCTAAGAGAGTAAGAAAAAGTTCAGTGAGTAGAATAGTTCGTAATTATCCAAAGTAACCTAAAAAGGTCAGTTTAGTAAAACCGAAACTCGTTTTGAACCCGATCGGACACAGTTCTTGAAAAATGTGTCCAGGAGCTCGGAATAGGAAAAATATTCTGAATATACCATTAGACTCGTAAAAATATAAGATTTCTAAAAATATCAATTTCATAATTTTTCAGTAGCTAAAAATATCAGATATCGCATTTATACGCATATTTTCATACTACCGGTACTTAATTATCATGTCTACTTTACATTACACTATTTACTACTATTCTACACTATTCATCTATCTCTACTTTTTCTTACAACCTACTCTTACAACCCATACGCCTATTTCTTATACATTTTCATTTCCAATACAACTTCACATCTTTCATTTCTTACTTTTAATTAACAAAACAACAAAAAAATAAAAATTTTCTCTCCCTCCTCTCTCTTGTGTAGCGCCGGCCACCCCCTTTCCCTCTTCCCAATTGTTTTATTTTTACTTTATTTAATTAACACAAATTACCTCCCACATTTTCCTATAAATACCCCCTCATACTTCCACTTCTTTCACACTTCTTCTATACTAAAGTTACTCTCTAAAAATTCTTCAAGAATTCTCTTCCAAGAAGTTCTCTCTAGTTTAGTTCCTCTAAGTAATCTTTCTTCAAGTTTTCCTTATGTTCATCTACTCAGTATGAACTTAATGTGTATTTTCTAAACCATGAAGGTTAAAGAAAGCAACAATAGGTTCATACTTTGTTTTTGTTTATCATCAAGTTCCTTTTATGTTCATAACTATCTAGTATATCTATATAACTATATATATTATTTAGAGCATATAAGCTCATTTGTTTTGCAATTTATTTACTTTCTTTGCAATTTAATTACTTCCTTGCAATTTATTTTCAAGTTGTTCTTAAGACCAGTCTTTCTAATCTTAGACTTGTCCTCATCAAGTCAAAACATTTTCTTTTTCTTTTGGGACTAGTCTTTTCTTAGTCCCAGGGTACCTTGATGAAGCTAAGGTCCTAATACTTGATTTATTTCTTTAATTGCTTATTCTTTCAAGTTATTATGTTCTTTTATATTTCCATAATTTTATGAATCATATTCATGCATGGACATAATGATTTTGTCTCAACAAAATAAATGAAGAAATGTTTTCTTAGACTAAAATTTCTTTTCTAAGAAATACAAATAGAGGATAAGTTTCTTAAAAGCTCATAAACATGACTAGAAATGATTTTTCTTAAACAAACAAAAGGTGTTTTAAAAAATTACTTTTCATTAAGTGCTAAAAATTCTTTTGAAATGATCACAAGAAACAAAGATATTCTTTTATAGAATTGTTATTGATTTTAAAAGTTGTTGGAATCTAAGCTTAGAAAATAAAAATCATTCTTTAGAAATATAAAGCAATTACAAGCAATTAAATTTATAGAAAGAAATACTCATTTCAAATAACTCAAAATCTTTTCAAAGTAAAATGAATACTTCAAAAATTCTTAAGTTCAAAATCTTTCAAGACTTTACTTTTCATAATTTGAGACAACTTCATTTACTTCATACATTGTTATGAATCAATACATATATTTTTATACCATTCGAAAAGCTTATAAAATATTTGGAAAATCTATCTCTTCAAGTGAGCTTTATTTAAAAGGAGGAATTTAAGTTTTTACAAATTCGTGATAAATCTGGTCGCTGCTTTTTCGAAAGCCAAACGACTTAGTTTGATGAAAATAAGTTTAGAAATAGATAGATGTTTCTGAATAGGTAGAAAACGATATATTATATGCGAAATTCCGAGTTAAAATGAGCAAGTTATGGTCATTTTAAGTTGAAATTTCCTCTTATACGATTTCACCGTGATTTTAAGAAAAGTTTAGGATCTTCAAGAATAAAAACTTCATGAAATACTCATTTTGGGTATTTCATCTTGTTTAGGTGAAGAAGGACCCGAGATCGCTTTTTCGGAGGATTACTTCGATTAGGATCTCCCGACATGGAGTGAGTTATTCCTTTTACTAAGCTATATTTCCTTGTTTTGTGTTTGTAATTAGTAGCACTAGCAATTAAGAAAAAGATAAAATGGATAATTGTTGTGTGACTTGGTATTATGAATGATTGAATGCAAGTTAAGAATATCGGAAGTTGGTTTGATGAATAAATTGTGACTCTTGTATGGATATGATGAAATTTTGTTGATCGCCCTTAACTTAAAATAAACATTTTTGGTTAAATTTATATTGAAATCAATTCATGCATATCATACATATGAGTCACATTTGTTTCACTACTATTCTTCGTGTAGGGAAACGAGAAAATGGTAGTGGTGGCTAGTAGGAGCCAGAAAGTCTACATAGGCTAGTAGGAGCCAGAAAGTCTATAGGGCAAGTAGGAGCCGGTAAAGCTGTAGAAATTGATGGTCGTATGGGCCTATAACCTCCCAACCCTTGTCATGGAGAGCGTAAAATCCATGCTACACTTGATTTTCGATTAATCATGTGTATTTTGTTTGTTCATATGATTGGTGCATTCTCATATGCTTGATTAAATACTTGTTTGAATTATGGAAATGTCTTGTAGATGGAATTATCTCACTAAGCTAGTTTTGCTTATACCCTTATAGCTTTTTGTTACAGCACGATTATCTTTGGTTGGCCCCAAGGAGCCCTGTATGCTAGGTACGAGTATAAGCTACTAGGAGTTTTTGGGAGAAGCTTTATGTATTTAAGTTTTGAACATAGGCTTCTAGGAAAATCTCTATAGTAGGCTTATGTTATAGTTGTTATTATTTTGGAAGACTATTAAAGCAGGGGAATGCCCCTAAGATGACATAAGGATATTATTATGAAAATCTTATGTTTATTTATATAAGCTCTTGCTTGCTTTTATTATCTACTTAAATGTAATACCCCTGTGAGTCTCCTACTATCTTGGAAGCACGCCTTGCATGTGATATCGAAGCTTCTACATGACTAAGGTTGTTATTCATTAGCTTTAATATTATATGCGGCGGACTGCCATGTTTAGGGTACCCTCCGGGGCGTGACAGTTTAAGTTAGTATTAGAGCGTAAGTTTTAGATAAAAGATAGTAGAAAATAGACTCTAAGTTAGATAATAAGAAGTTAGAACCTAAGTTTAAGATCTGATCCTCTTCTTGTTCTATTTTGATAGCTAACCTTCCCCGAAGTTAAGGAAAAATCCCAACATTTCCTTAAGGACCCAGATGAGACCTTCGTGAATTACTGTCTTAGGTTGAGAGTCCTATGTGAAGAGCTTGCATTAGTTGGAAGACCCGGAACCGCCCAAGAAATGTTTAAGTTATGGAGGAAAGGTTTGAAACATTCCTTATGGAGGAACTTGCCCAAAGAACTACAATTCGATGCCGTTAGCAGACGAAGGTGGAGTGACGTAGAGGTCATATACGTGGTAGAAAGAATGATGTTTTTTATGTATAGAGAAACATGCTACAAGAGATGACCTTCATCTTAAAGGCCGAAGGAACCCATCAGGATCCAGACTTCCAAACTTGGAACAAGTTAGGGCCCCTTTATATCTATGCATATGATGAGCTGGCGGATCACACCGATTGGTTAAAAGCGGACACGGAAGAACGGTTCTACTGGTACGCCACCTGCAGACGTATTGTCCCCATACCATCAGAATGTAACATCCAACTAAACTCCATTGAAATGCAGTTGGAAGTAATCCCAGACGAAGTTTTCATCATGGAAGATGCCCAAAGAAATGAAGGAAATGGAGAGACAGAGGATGATCCTGAAGAAGACCCCAGCGAAAACCCAGAACCTGAGGAAAATCCGTTCGCAACTCCTTGGGAACAAAGTCCCCTGATTCCTAGTCCGGTAACCCCGCGAAGGTTGAGTCAGGACTTTCCCATAGAGACAGTAGGAAGAAATAACCCGATGATGATTTCCGATTCAGAGGAAGAAGGAAGGAGAGATGACCAGCAATGGAGGACTGAATTCGATCCAAATAGCTTTTTGAGAAGCTGATCTCAAACCCCTACCATAGCAATGGCACCTGAAGGAGGAGATCAAGAAGAATAAGAGACAACAAATAACACCACTCAAGGAGAAAGGACTTCCGTGCATGAAGAAGTATGGCCGTCTCAGGCAGAAATCACCTTAAGATATAGAGGAGAAAGGATGTCCGTAAGTCAGTATTTGCGGCAGTTTGTCAAGAAGCATCGAGGATCCACTAGTCGAAGCATGAACCCAGTGTAAACCTCGGTTTTTCTATTAACCAAGATAACTCGAGAATAGGAAACCAAAACCCTAAACCAGAATAGCTTAAGACTGGAGTGAGAACTAGGAACTCTAAATCCGGCTTTTCCTCGGTTTCCAATTAAGAAACTTTTACAAGAAAATTTAATTTTGAATATAATTCTTGATTATATTTCAAACCAAGAAAAGATTAAATTTTGAGAAAATTTTGATTCCGGGCCTTCCCGGGACCCATTACAGAAAAACATGCCCCGGAACTTGAATTTCAAAAATTTACTAATGAATACTCATTTAAATCGAAATTAAATAAGGATTTCAAAAATATAAATTTCATAATTTTTCGGTTCATGAAAAATACAGTTATAGCCTTCTTATTCGTATTTCCTTACTACCAGTAATTAAGTTTTCTTGATTACTATTCATTACTATTCACAAGTACAACCTACTACTACTCACAAGTACACCCTACTCTTATATCCTTACAACCACTCAATTTCATTTTCTTTTCCAAGACTTAATTGTCTCTAAATAATTATTACAAATTATGACATTAATGTACAAATCTATCAAAACAAGTCAAATAAAAATCAAATCCCCCCTTTTCAATTGTGGCCGGCATGATTCTCCCAATTTCCTCCATTTGTGCAATTTTTTTTAAATTTATTTTATCTCATTTAACCTAATTTTACTTTATATATAAACCACATTTTCTCTCTCTCACTTCATTCTTCTCATTTTCAAACTTTCAAAAGGTAAAAGCTCTCTTTTCTCCCTTCCCATCCCACCCACCCCTGATGCCGTGAGCCTATGGCTCCCACACACACACAAAACTTTCTTTTTCTCCATTGTCTTCTATTTTACCTTTAAGTAAAGAACTTTACTTTTTTACCTTAGATCCTTGTAATGGCAAGGATATTCTTGGATATTTCCATTAAAGGTCCTATGAGCTCTTGCTAGGGACAAGGAAATATCAATACAAGAATACCAAACCATCACAAAGTAGATCTTGCATTTAAACAAGCTTTCATGCCATGAGCTTCATGATCATCCATCTAAAAGTGTTTTGAAAAAAGATCTTTCATAAAAATGTAGTTTTTATGTTTTCAAAACCTATTTAAGCACTTAAGATAGTAGATCTATCATTTACCATTCATATTCATGTAGGCATTTAAGATCTCATCTTTATTTTGTTTTTGTGCATTAATGGTCATCAATACTTTTGTCTTGAGTAAATAACCTTGCTAGTATATAGATCTATAGTAGATGAGTTAATGAAACCAAAAAGGAAAACACTTTTCAAGAATGGAATAGGGTAAATTCGGATGACATAGGAAACCTAGTCTAAAAACCCTTTTATCAACTTAACATGTATTTTACAAGAAAAATGAAGCCTATAGGTGATAGATGATTGATGATATTTTTCATGAGTTTAAATGAGTTTTTACCAAAGGAAATTTTCAAAACAAGAGATGAAGTTAATAGAAGTTTTGAGTTGAAAGTCTTGTAAGCAAAATTCGTAATAATGAATAGATGGTTAGAAAACACTAGTTTTCCAACTTCAAAAATGGTATTTTCTTGAATAAATGGAGTCCTTAGGGTATAGGTAAAATAAATACCTAAAGTTCTAAGTATAAAATGCATTTTTCTTAAGAGAATCAACTTAAAAATAAATTTTGCTAAATTCGGATTTTTGGAACCACCCTAGTATAAGACTCACTTAAAAGTTTACAAATGAAGATTTAATTAAAGAAATAAAGGCCTTAGGATATAGCTAATGTAAGGGTCAAAATTTCTTTAAAGAAAGTAGAGTTTTCCTAAGGAAAATCCTTAGAATAAGTAAGTGTGACCAAGTGTAGCAAATTTATTTGTTAAACAATGGCATGAAATAGTGTCCTAAGATAAAGGTTATTTAAATTCTTTAAATCTAAAAATTTATAAGAACTTAGGCACCTAAGAGTTCATATCATGACATTCATGATAGGGAAATTCATTACCATGGCATTTAGTTTCATTTTTCACTTAGGAATCTCAAGAGCATTCATGAAAATCGCATTTTCGGAATCAACATAACCACTGGACAGAACTGATTCTTCATTTCCGAGACTTAAATTTTTGGAAAACTTGATTTAAACTTCATATTTAGAAAGCTCTTTCGAAGTAGATAGAAAACGATATAAAATTTGCGAAATTCAGAGTTAAAATGACCAAGTTATGGCCATTTTAAATCGAGACTTCGAAAATGACGCGAATTTCGATTTCACTAAGTTGTCTTAGAGTTTTTGGTGTTCTTAGATGGTAGAATACTTATTAGGGTGTTTCTTTTATGTTTAGGCGAACCCGAGGACGTCGAATCCTTACCTCCGGACTATTACTATTAAGAGACCGGCAAACCCATGGCTGAGTGAGTTTCTCTTCCCAATTCATTTATTGTATGTGCTTGATAAATTAGTGCACTAGAATGTAGGCCAAGTGAATTGAATATGTATGATGGGGAATAATGGGAAATTGTATGTTGATGATGATATGAGAACTCAAAATAAGAATATCGAAACCGGGTGATAAATTCTGGTTGTGTAGTTAGTTATGATGTATTGTTTGAGAAATTGTTTGATCGCCTGAATAAAATGACTTAATCGACTATTCGGACTAATGCCAAATTTGACATATGCATATCATAATGGGAAGGAGCATTAGCATTGTTCGGTTAATCGTAATCCATAAACGAGATTAATTGTTCGGTTAATCGTGATCCATAAACAAGACTAATTGTTCGGTTAATCGTGATCCAGAAACGAAATAATTGTAGGTTAACCATGAACCATAAACGACATAAAGATAGTACCGCAGTATTCGTTAATCTGCTAACCCGGGATGGAGGGCGCAAGTCCATCCACATATGATTTCTGGATAGTCATATATATGTTGTTCTCATGTGTTTGGTGCATTCACTTGCTTGTTTAATCACTTATTTGAATTGTTGTGACATGAATGTTATTGTGGGAGATTTCACTCACTAAGCTAGTTAGTTTACGTCCCTACAGTTTCTTCCTTTTGCAGCTACCAAATTTATGGCTTAGGCAGTGTGACCCGACCGTACAGGTACAAGAGCTAGAAGTTTCCCCTAGAAGTTGGAAATTCTGTTTAGACTTCCATGGAAACTTTTAAGACTTTGGATGACTGTATAAGGCCTTTAAATATTCTTTTGCGGGGGAAATGCCCCTTAGTAAATGTAATGTTTATTATGTTTCATGAGTTATATCTTACTGCTAATATATGCCAAGTTAAGCTTTTATCTCCATTCGGACTTGTATTCTATTGTCGTAAAGTACGCCTTACATCTATATAAGACTCTCAAAGGACTAAGGTGGTAATTCGAGAATCTTGTATGGCATGTGGTGGACTGTTACGTATAGGGTACTCTATGGGCCGTGACACCCAGCACCATCCAGAGAGGAAGATTGAAGAAGAAAGAAGTAAAGGAAGATGAGCACAATCCAACAAGTCCAAACCAAGCCTTTTCCTAGGATAGACATAGCTTTGTTTTAATGCATGAATGTTCTTATTTTTAATGATGTGTTTTAAGTATTTCCTATTTTGAACAATTATCTTTTGTTGAGAATGGTTCTAACCTTCTCAAATTATGTAAGGAATATCACCTTTTTTGTTTTAAATGCAAGGTATTCTATGTTTGATTTCATGATTTTTGGATTTGTTTGCCTTGAATATTTTCTATGCAAAATATGATATTTCTTATTTCTTTCCAAAGATTTAAGAAGTCTAAAACTAGAGTAATTAACATACGAGGTAGGAGAGGTAGAAGACGTGAACGATGCGCCTCTAATAATATTCCAACTGAACCAGAAAATCCCCCAGTAGGTTAACAAGCAGCACCACCAAATCCCCCACAAAACCAACAAGGTGATGTTTGGGCTGCAATTAATCAACTAGCTGGTCTAGTCAACAACTTCATGCAGCATGCACAAAATATGCCACCTCCAGCTACCAATGCACCAGAAGCGACAGTTGAGGCACCTACACTGCCAGAAGCTGAGTCTCAAACTGTTCCTTTACCAGCACCACCGCCACCTAGACCTTACAAAAGTTCCCTATTAGACTTCATCAAGAGCAATAGATACTTTGATGGAAGTTTTGGAAAGCCAGATGAAGCGAAGGACTGGCTAGCATAGATTGAGAGATCGTTTGCGGCATATGAAGTACCACATCATCTTCACTTGGATTATGGCACATATATGTTAAGGTTCAACGCTAGAATATGATGGGAATCCAAAAGTAGGGAATTGTTGCCACCGGTGACCTGGGCAACCTTCCGAAGAGAATTCCTGGAAAACTACTTTCTTGGAAGTTTGAGGGTACAATACAGTGGAGAATTCCTTCGCATATCTCAAAAAGGAAGGACGGTAGAACAATACGAGACGAAGTTAGTCGTCTACTTCAATACGTGCCAGAATCCTTTAGGCACAGCGAGGAATTGAAGAGGCAAGTCTTCCTAAGTGGCCTAGATGAAGATTTGAGGATGCGTCTGGAGGAGTTGGATTTAAGGACCCTCCGTGAGTTGGTTGAAAGGGCTCGTATCATAGAGGGAGCCAAAAAGAGGAAAAGCAAGGCACTGGAGAAGCGAACCTTTATGTTCAGAAAAAGGGCTCAAGATAGCTACAGCCCTAGCTTCCAGAACAAAAAGTTTAAACCCTTCCACAGTTTTAGAGGAAGTGTTAGTGGTAACAAGCTGAGGTCAAAGTGACATGCTGGAAATGTAAGAAGGAACACTGTCCGAAGAGGTGCCCCTTGCTTCAACACAAATTTTATTTCTGTGGAGACCCTAGCCACAAGATCGATGACTGCCCAAAGAAGGCTTCCACCATTTGCTTCGTATGTAAGCAAATTGGGCACTTCGCCAATGAATGCCTACAGAGAAAGAATGCCCCAGCAAGACCATTTGGTTCAACGAGAGAAGATACATCGGCAAAGAATGGAAGTGGAGGGAACAACTCGAACCGTTTTGGAGCAGTTGTCCATAGAATGAGGATATACAACTTGGAAGGACAGTGGGTATGTGAAGAGTTGGATAATGAAGGAGCGGAGTTAGCAGCCATAAATGGAGATTGTGGCCCAGATTTTGGACTGGTGACAGGTTAGAATCAAAACTCCTCTACCTTTGATGCAAGTTATTACGTACCCTATGTTCTAATCTTATGCTAGAAATATAAAGCTTTATACCGCAAATATCTTAAGTATACCAGCTTCATGATGAGTATAAAAATTCGAGTGTAGGACATATACGCATAGCTAGTCAAACCGCTTATGCTTTGTTCGACACGGGAGCTACGCATTCTTTTATCACCGTTAGTCTGGCTAAACAAACTGGATTACCCATAGATACTATCGCTACCGGTTTTCGAGTTAAGACCCCCACCGGAAGCATAGTAACACCTAAGGAAGTGCTTAAGGATTGTTCTATAGAGATACAAGAAAGTTGCTCTAAATGTGACCTGATCATCTTGGAAATGAGCAAGTAAGAAGTAATCTTAAGAATGAGTTCTTTAACATCCGTTAAAGCCCTAGTGGATTGTAGACACAAAGAGGTGAAGTTTAAGGATCAAGATGGAGATGAAATAGTATTTACAGGAGAATCTACGGTGAAGTTGAACTCATTTGAGTTAATAGATGATGAAGAGATCAACTTATGCATCATGGACGAAGAAGAAAAGGAGAAACCTGAGTTGAAATCCATACAAGTGGTTAAGGAATTTCCAGATGTGGTCTCGGATGGATTGCCTGGATTACCACCTAAGAGAGAAATCGATTTCGAAATTGACTCATTGGTAAACACAGAGCCAATATCAAAAGCACCCTACCCAATGGCACCAGTTGAGCTTAAGGAGTTAAAGACTCAATTGCAAGACTTGTTAGATCAAGGTTTTATCCGACTGAGTGTATCACCTTGGGGAGCACCAGTGTTGTTCATAAAGAAGAAGGATGGTTCCATTCGCTTATGCATCGACTATCGGGAGCTCAACAAAGTCATCATCAAAAACAAGTATCCACTCCCAAGGATAGATGACCTTTTTGATCAGCTTCGAGGAGCTAGCGTCTTTTCAAGGATTAACCTACGATCAAGATACCACCAGTTGAGAATTAAACCTAAGGATGTACCTAAGACAGCTTTCAGAACCTGCTATGGATATTACAAGTTTCTAGTAATGCCTTTTGGATTAACCAACGCACTAATAGCTTTCATGGATCTCATGAATCGAGTATATAAGCTTCTATTGGATAAGTGCGTGATAGTCTTCATCGACGATATTTTGATCTACTCCAAGACACGTGAAATGACCTAGATTTATATTTTATTCAAATTCCATGTGTTTAAGTAGTTATTTTAAAATGTTGAATTTAATGAGCAAGGTTATGTTGTTAGTAGTTTAAGATATGTGATTATGCATATGTATATGTTGATATTAATATTTTGTTTTATATGCATTAATGTGTGAGTAATGAAATTATTAATGTTGTCTTGTGCACATTAAGTTGTTAAGTTAAGTTAGATTAATAACTCAACCATAATTTCACTTAAGTTAGTTGATTAAGTTCTTATATTTAAGTAGCATTTATGCCCTAAAAATAAGCCAAATGAAGTTCAAATTAAAGCTAAATGCAACCTAAAGTTATATAGGCATTAAGGGGTAAATTTGGAATGTGAAAAAGTTAAAATTAAGCTAATTTAACTTACTTTTTGAAGGCAGCCAAATTTTATCCGAATTTCCTTTTCTTCTTTCTTTTCTTTTCTTTTCCATTTCCATCTCTATTTCCAAGCTCAAGTTAGGGTTATATCAAGTTTGAAAATCAAAGTGTTTTCAAGACAAGGTATGTATATATACTTGAATTAATTTAGTTAAGGTTATTGTGTTGTTTTAATTTCCTTTCTTGAAAAGATGTATGGATTATTGGATGGATTGAGTTTAAGATTGATCAAATGTTATTCTTGCATGGAATGAGATATGAATGTGTTATATGAGTGTGTTAAGAGTATACATGTATGGTGGTAGTGATATGAAGTGTTGGGAGTAAATGAAGAGAAAATTGTGTAGAGAAACCTAGATTGGTTTGATGTGAAGTTGAAATGTTTACTTATGTTGAGTTCTTGTTTTAAGTTGATAGGATTGAGTAGTGTATGTAGGAGTGAGTATATGAAGTTGGAAGTGTAGTTGAGGAAAGTTTTTGAAGTGTTTTAAGATGTAATTTTACAAAGTGGAAAACAGGGGATTTGAATTTTCGTTTGAGCTTGTTTTTATAACGTACGTCGGATCTGGGGATTCTACGCCGCCGGCGTAGAGGCGGTGTAGAAAGCCACAGAATCGTTTTTCCTAAACGCCGTTTGCAACGCCGCCAGCTTTAATGCTAAGAATTTGCCAGCGTCTGTTCTTCAGAACGTACGCTGGCAATTTGAGTCTCTACGCCGCCGGCGTAAAGGCGGTGTTGAAAGTTCACAGAACCAAATTTCTTAAAGCCGACTGAACGCCACCGGCTTTTGCTAGGAAGTCATTCGACGTTCTTTCTTCTAACTTATACGCTGGCTTTTGGGAATCGAGGCCGACGGTGTAGGGTACAAAGGCTGACGGCGTACGCTTTGAACGCTGCCAGCGTTGGCAGTGTACATTTTCAGAACATTGAACACCGGCTCAACGCCGCCGGCGTTGAGTGCCGGCGTATCCCCTGAGTTTTTGAATTTTAAGAACTTTTTCTAAAAATTTTCCAAAGTTGATATTTGAGAAATCAAGTGTTTATTAAGTGATTTAGAATATAATAGGACGTTTAAATGCTTATTGGTGACTTTGTAATGAACGAATTGGCTGTCTTTGATTAATTGTGATATACGGATATAATATGTATATATTTGTGAGAATAAAATCTATAATTGTTGATTTATTAATTATTGTGACATTTCTGTTACAGTTAAGGATTCTTCGGTTAGTTCTTCACTGAGAGATCCTAGTTCTATACTAACGGGTTCAGGTACGCAATAACATGTTTGATGTATGCTAGGACCAGACATTTCTAATTTGACCTAAATTGATTCGGCTTAACAATTGAATGAATTGGATATCTATTACGCTGTTTAATCTGGTCCGAGGAGCAGCAAACCTGTCATGATGCAATGACATGTTAGCTAGGCGCTTAACCAAGTCATGATGCAATGACTTTACCATGATGCAATGGTACGCTATGATGCAATAGCGATTCTTTTGGTTAAGTGGGTAGCCGATAGGGGAATTGTATCTGTGTAACGTTTGCTTAATACTTAGGGGGAAATACCATGATTTAGTTCAAGGTTTATGGAACTTGTGACTAGGCTCATGTTATGGACTGAGTTTAAGTAGAGTCGGGCAACGGCTTTTAAACCCTAGATGAAGCTAGTATCTTCATGAATAGATATAGGAGATATAGTATTCAGACTGCTTATATCAACCCCCTGAGCAGCTGTGTTACTCAGGATCCCTGGATTCCTAAAGTGTGACCGGGGTTTTGAATACCCTCTTGTTGATTTGTGAATCAAATTGTAATGAAGATAACCACTTGTTCTATGGTGCATTACATGAATTGGATGACTTGTTATGATTGGTTATTGTGTA
>JAMXBD010004494.1:0-59767 GCA_024138025.1 Combretum micranthum
TGGCTGTTCTTACCCCAAGTTGTGAAGGATTTCTCCAAGATTGCCAAACCTCTGACTCAACTGACGCAAAAGAATGAGAAATTCGAATGGACAGATAAGAGGGAGCAAAGTTTCCAAGAGTTGAAACGGCGCTTAGTATCAGCTCCAATTTTGGTATTGCCCGATCCCGAAAAGCCTTACACAGTGCATAGTGACGCCTCTAGGAATGGCCTCGGATGTGTACTGATGCAAGAGGGAAAAGTCAGCCTATGCCTCCAGGCAATTAAGGCCTCATGAACAGAACTATCCAACACATGATTTGGAGTTGGCCGCTGTGGTTTTTGCCTTGAAGTTATGGAGACATTATTTATGGACAAAGGTGTGAAGTGTACACAGATCATAAGAGTCTCAAATACTTGTTCACACAAAAGGAGTTAAATATGAGGCAGAGACGGTGGTTGGAACTCATAAAGGACTATGATTTGGAAAAATTACTGCCCGGGAAAGGTAAATGCTGTGGCTGACGCCTTGAGCAGAAAGAATTATGGAGAAGTGGCAGGCCTAATCACAGAGCAAAAAGAGCTAATAAAGGAATTCGAAAGGTTAAGAATCGAATTCGTAGGCAAGATGTCGAAGTGGAGATAGCAAATTTGGTTATGGAACCCACCTGATCGACAGGATTAAAGAAGCCCAAAGATATGATGAGGCGATAAGGAAGATCAAAGAGAAGTACTCAAAGGGAAGTATAGTGACTTTACCCTGGAATGAAGAGGAGTGGTTAGGATGAAAGGAAGATTATGTGTACCGGAAGATGAAGAATTGAGAAAAAGATCATGAGCGAAGCTCACAACTCCGGTTACACTGTGCATCCGGGAGGTACAAAAATGTATCAGGACATAAAAAGCCACTATTGGTAATGGATTGAAGAGGGATGTGGCGTATGTTATGAAGTGCGCCGTGTGTCAGCAAGTCAAAGTGGAACATCAACGGCCAGGTGGATTATTAAAGCCACTACCTATCCCGAATGGAAGTGGATCAATTTCAATGGACTTTGTGTGTGGATTCCCGAGAACCTCCACTGGATGTGATGCAGTCTGGTAATAGTGGACGTTTGACGAAGTCAGCACACTTCCTACCAATTAATATGACCTATTCGTTGGACAAATTGTAGATATACATCGGAAAATTGTGCGACTCCATGGTATTCCAGCGGGAATCATTTCAGATCGGGATCCAAGGTTTGTTTCGAAGTTCTGGACGAGCTTACAAAAGAGCCTAGGCACCAAGTTGCATTTCAGTACTGCTTACCATCCTCAGACAGATGGACAGTCTGAACGAACCATTCAGACCTTAGAGGACATGTTAAGGGCTTGCATATTGGAGTTCAAAGGAAGTTGGGATAATCATATACCCCTAATCGAGTTTGCCTATAACAATAGCTACCACTCAACCATTCAGATGCCACCATACGAAGCCTTATATGGACGGCGTTGTAGGTCCCCTCTGTTTTGGGATGATGTGGAAAAGCTAGCTATTGGTCCTGAATTGGTTCAAGAAGCAGCTGATAAAGTCCGGGTTATTCAACAGAAAATGAAGGAAGCTCAAGACAGACAAAAGAGTTGGGCTGATCTGAAGAGAAGAGAACTGGAATTTCAAGTAGGCGACCATGTCTATTTGAAGATAAACCCAATCAAGAGCATAAGAGATACGGCTCAAGGGAAATTAAGCCCAAGGTATATTGGACCTTTGAGATCTTGGAAAGAGTGGGAGATTTGGCCTATCGGCTAGCCCTACCGCCGAATTTGTCGGGAGTTCATAATGTGTTCCACGTGTCAGTGTTAAGAAAGTATGTACCTGACCCTGAGCGGATAGTGGAGTTGGAACCTATTCGGTTAAAGGAAAATCTCACCTATGAAGAGCATCCAGTAGAAATCTTGGATAAAGAAAACTCAGAAGCTTCGGAATAAAGAGATCGATATGTTAAAGTATTGTGGAGAAACCACACTTCTGAGGAAGCAACTTGGGAAGCTGAAGAGGAAATCCGAAGGAAATACCCCGAGTTGTTGAGAATCAAGGTACGTCAGTTCAGTTTTGAGGACAAAACTCTTTTAAGGTGGGTAGGTTGTAAACCCCGGTTTTTCAAGTAGCCAAGATAACCCTAGAACCGGAAACCAAAACCCAAACCGGAATAGCTCAAGTCTGAGTGAGAACTAGGAACCCTAATTCCGGCTTTTCCTCGGTTTCCAATTAAGAAACTTTTAAGAAATTTAAATTGAATATAGTTCCTATTATATTTCAAACCAAGAAAATATCAGATTTTTGGAAAATTTCAATTCGGGTCATCCCGAGACCCATATAGAAAAACGTGCCCCGGAACTAGAATTTCAAAAATATACTTATGAGTACTCATTTGAACCGAAATAAAATAAGGATTTCAAAAATATTTTTCATAATTTTCCGGTTTATGAAAAATACAGTTATAGCCTTTTTATTCGTATTTCATTACTACCGGAAATTAAATTGTCTTGTCAACTATTCACTACTATTCATAAAGTACTACCTAGTCTACCTATTAGCATACCCTACAAATCTAACCCTTACCATCACTCAAATCAACTCCTTCTTCCATAACTTTTGTCCTCTTCAACTTCATTTCAACTTATGACAAGTGATACAAATCAAATCAAAGCCAAAAGCAAATGGACAAATAAAGTATCAATCCACCCACCCCCCCCCCCCCCCCCCCCCCTTCAAGCTTCCAAACCGGCGACATTGGCCCCCCCCCCCCCCCCCCCCTCCCATGCTCCATTTGAAATTTTTTTCACTTCATTTAACCTAATTCCAACTCTATAAAACTACTTTTTCTCTTTCTCTCCTCATACATTCACTTTCCAAATTTACAAGTGTAAAAGCTCTCTTTCTCTCCCCATTTCCCCTCTTGGCCGAAACTTCCCCAAGCCCCCACACACACACACAACTCCATTCTTCTTTTCATCTTCCATTTACCTTCAAGTAAGTAGACTTTTACTCCTTTCCACTCATAAAACTTTGTTATGGCTAAGTGATTCTTGGATATTTCAACTCAATGTCCCCATGATCTTTTAGTAGGGACAATGAGATATCAAAACAAAATCCCAACCATTACAAAGTAGATCTAACACTAAAAGGAGCTTTTCATGCCAAAAGCTTATTGTTCATCCACAAAATAAAAAGTATTTAACAAAAGATCTTTTATAAAAACATAGTTTTTATGTTTTCAAAACACATTTAAGCATTTGATAAAGTAGATCCATCATCTTATACTCATGATCATGTAGCATTTAAGGTTTCATTATTATTTTGTGTTTATGTGCATTAATAGTCTTTAATGATTTTGTCTTAGTAAATGACTTTCCTATATAATAGATCTATAGATAGATGAGTCCATGAAGTCAAAAGAAAAGTACTTTGTAAGAAAAAGACTTATGAAAATTCGGATGACCTTGAAAACCTAAGTCAAAACCAACTTTTATCAACTTCTAAAAACATATATTTTATAAGAGAAATGAGCCTATGGGAAATAGATAATGTTTAGTAATATTTTTCCTGAGTCTAAATGAGTTTTTACTAAAGAAAATGTGGAAACAAGAAATGAAGTCCATAAGAAGTTTTGAGCTAAAAGTCATATAGACAAAATTCGTAATAATGGATGTAGGGTTAGAAAACACTATTTTTTCCAACTTCAAAAATGATATTTTCTTAAACAAATGAAGTCCTTAGGATATAGTATAATAAATACTTAAAGTTTTAAGTACAAAATATATTTTTCCTAAAGGAATCAACTTGAAAATGTTTTGTAAATTCGGATTTTTTGGAAACCCTAGTAAAAGACCCACTTAAAAGTTTATAAATGTGGATTTTATTAATGGAAATAAAGGCCTTAGGATAAACTAAATAAGGGTCAAAATTTTCTTTAAACAAAGTAGAGTTTTTCTAAAGAAAATCCTTGTAATATGTAGGTGTGGTCAAGTGTAGTAAATTCACTTACTAAACATTGGTATAAATGGTTTCCAAGAAAAGTTTATTTTAAAAATTCATTAAATCTAAAAAGTTATGAGAACATAGACCATTAAAGTTGACATCATGACATTCATGATAGGAAAATCATTACCATTGCATTTAGTATCATTTATACTTATGAATCTCAAATGCATTCATGAAAACCCGCATTTTTGGAATTGATACAACCGCTGTACATCTGATCCACTCAATTCCAGGCTTAGATATTTCAAAACTTGATTTAAACTTCATATTTAGAAATCTCTTCGAAGTAGATAGAAATCGGTAATAAATTTGCGAAATCTGACTTAAACGCCAAGTTATGGCCATTTTAAACGGACTTCGAAAATGACGTGATTTCGGTTTCACTAAGTTTTCTTAGATTTAGTGTCCTAATTGGTAGAATTCCTTATTAGGTATTCTTATATGAATAGGTGAACCCTGGACGGTGATTCTTTGCCCCGGACTATTATTACTAGAAGAACGGAGTACCAATGGCGAAGTGGAGTTTTTTTCTTCCCGATTCATTTATTGTATGTGCTTGTAAAGTAGTGCACTAGAATGTAGACAAATGAATGGAATATGAATAATGGGGAATGATGGGAAATTATATGTTGATGATGATGTGAGAACTCAAATTAAGAATATCGAAACCGGGTGATAAGCTTTGATTGTATAGTTAGCTATGATGGATTGTCTGATAAATTGATTGATCGCCTAAGTAAATTGGCTTAATCAACTACTTGGACTAATGCTAAATTGACATGTGCATATCACAAGGGATGGACCATTAGCATTTGTAGGTTAGTCGTGAACCATAAACGACATCGAATAATCATAGGTTAGTCGTGAACCATAAACGACATCGAATAATCGTAGGTTAGTCGTGAACCATAAACGACATCGAATAATCGTAGGTTACCGTGAACCATAAACGGGATATTGTTAGTACCCAGTAGTCGTTAATCTGCTAACCCGGGATGGAGGGCGCAATTCCATCCACATATGATTTCCAGTGGTCATATGTATGTTGAACTCATGTGTTTGATGCATACACTTGCTTGATTAATAACTTGTTTAAATTGCTGTGGCATAAATGTTTTTGTGGAGATTACACTCACTAAGCTAGTTAGCTTACGTCCCTATAGTCCATTCCTTTTGCAGCTTACACATTTGTGGCTTAGGCGACGTGACCCGGCTGAACAGGTACCGAAGCTAGAGTTTTCCCTAGAAGTTGTGATTTCTGTATTAGACTTCCATAGAAAACTTCTAAGACTTGGATGTGTAATAGACCGTTAAATTCTTTTGCGGGGAATGCCCCTTAGAGTTTGTAATATTTATTTATGTTTCATGAATTATATCCTACTGCCTATGTATGCCAAAATTAAGCTTTTATCTCCATTCGGACTTGTACTCTATTGTTGTAAAGGTACGCCTTACATCTATATGAACTCTCGAAAGACTAAGGTGGTAATTCGGAATCTTATATGGCATGTGGCGGACTGTTACGTTTAGGGTACCCTATGGGGCGTGACAGGTCTCATCTATGGTGATCTACGTAAAAGAAGATATTAGAAGACTTATTCTACCCATTCTATTTCATCTAGGTTTTTCTTTTTCTAAGTCAATTCTTCTTAAGTCCATTTCTATAATTATGATTCCTAGGTTCTTAAACCATGCTCTGATACCAACTTAAACTGTCACGCCCCAATGGGTACCCTAAACGTGACAGTCCGCCACACTCAATATTAAAGCTTCAGTATGATAACCTTAGCCATTCCCAAAAGCTTTTATATTAAGTGTATGGCGTACTTCCACAACTTTAGAGGACCATATATGGAATTATGAAGCTTAAGGAGATATAGAAACATATTAAGAAAAGAGGATTCATAATAATTATTCATTTATGGCAAAGACTTTACAAACTTAGGGACAACTCCCTAAATTACTAATCTATTATATGAATATTTGCATGCTAATACTATGCTACACTATACCCAAGTTTCTAATGTTCAAGAGAGATTACCTGCCCGCATGGTCCACGTGGCCTTAACCATAAGTACGGGAACTGCAAAAGATATCTATTGGGTATAAGCTAATAGGCTTAGTGAGAACTATTTCCATAAATAACTTCTTGTAACAAGATTAAAACAAGTTGATTTAATCAAACAAATGTAATGCACAAGCACGTGAGCAAACAAGCATATAGTTTTCCGGGAACTATATGTTGAATGGTTTTACGCCCTCCATTCGGGGTTTGGTGATATGTAACCTCAATTCAAGTAGATTTAATTAAAAAGTTTTCTTGCTCACTAGCACACATCGTCGAGCATTCCGAATCTACTTGATTGCCCTTGCTTTCGGATCTACCGCCAAGCATATTCCATTAAGCCGCCAAGCAATCGCTTTCGGATCTCCCGCCAAGTGTTGCTTTCGACATGAGCTTACTATCCTTCACACCCAAGGATAATAACCCAACCATGCAATGTGACTCACTTCGTGGTATGCATGAGTTCATTAATTTATAAAGTTATAACATAATTATTTTCAACTTTATGGCGATCAAGGAATTTCACACAAATCAATATTAAACTAAAACAATCACTTAGAACAATTCTGGCTTCGATATTCTTAGGATTCTTTCAAGGAATTATTTTACATGCATATTGGTTTATCTTTTCCTAACTCTAGTGCAACTAATTTACAAGCACAACAAGTGTAGCATTTAATGGAAATAAACTCACGATGCCATTGTCGTCTATTCCTCTAAGCGGATGAGTCGTTCACACACTCCACTTAATCGTAATAATCCTCGAGGTAAAGGAATCCTTTCTCGGTCACCTAGCCAAAGAAAATACCACAATGAGTTTTTCTTGATGATTTTCTTGAATTTTGACAAAAACAATGTCAAAGAACGTCAAAGTTCATATGAAAGAACGTTCCAACTTAAAATGGCCATAACTTGGTCATTTAACTCGGAATCGCGCATATAAAATACCGATTTCTACCTACTCGAAAAGATATACCCATTTCCGATTAATCCAACAAACAAGGTCAATAGGATCTGAAAAAGTAGTGACAAAATTCACTACGGATTTCCAAGTAAAAACAACTTTGGTTCAAGGAATCAAAATTCGTTTGATAAATACTTAGTTATCTATAAGTTGAAAAATTCTCTGTAATAGGGGAATAGTAAACAGAAGAATAGGATGCAATATAGTGGAAATGGAATTCAAATTCGTAGCACTTAGCTCACTTGAATGCAAGTGATACTAGCCAAGTACAAGGGTTGTATTTCAATTTTTATCATTCTTTTCTGTTCGTACATACTCCTGTGTGTAACTATAATATACTCACTAAATTGTAACTAAATGAACTAATTAGCATGTGACACATCAGCAACCCATGTGATATCTGTTACAGTCCTAACAGTAGAATATTCTAACTGTTATATGAACCGTAATTTACATTGGTTAGCAGGCCTCTTTATTTTTCTAGAGCTGGGTTGATTATTTGCTGGTCTTCTCAGGGCCCATGCCTAGCCCATCCACTTCCGGCCCTAACCCTTTTTGTTGGAATCTCTCAGCCAACATTTCAGAATCTTCAACCTCATGATACAACAGCTTCAGTTCACTTCCCCTTTGTGCTCCATCAGCTTTGTCACAAAGCATAAACCCTAAGTGACTGTCCCCTATTACAATCGCCTCTCCTAACAAATCCCTTGTCCACAAGGGTGAGTGAGGAAATCTTAGTTTCAGATCTGTCAAGAACTCCCACGTAGCTTCATGGAGATTGCGATTACTCCATAAGATGAGTCCCATAACATCAGCCTTGCTTCCTCGTTTTACCAGCTTCCTTTCCAAAATCTGCACAGGTTCTAACTTTTCATCTTTGTTTATTGCAGGTAGTGATGGCAGGGTGTCCTTCACTGGACCATGAAAAAGCTTCAGCTGCGACACATGGAAGGTTGGATGAACCCCATAATCCATTGGAAGATCAAGACGGTATGCCACTTCTCCAATCTTGTCTAATATTTTGTATGGTCCATAGAATTTAGGTGAAAGTTTTTTATTCTGGTTCTTAGTTAAACTTCCTTGCCGATAGGGTTGTAATTTCAACAACACCCAGTCTCCAATCTTAAACACCCTATCTGTGCGTTTCTTGTCTGCCTGTTGCTTCATTCGGTTTTGAGCCCTTCGTAGATGAAACTTTAGGGTTTTAATTGCTTCTACCCTTCCTATTAGCATGCTGTCCACAGTAGCAGTTCTTGAATCGCCTGGGATGTAGGGGAGGTGCAGTGGGGGTGGATACCCGTATAAGATCTCAAATGGGGTCTTCTTAGCACTCACATGGTAGTTAGTGTTGTACCAAAATTCGGCTAAGGATAGGAATTGTCCCCATTTCTTTGGACAATCACTAGTCATACACCTGAGGTATGTTTCTAGGCATCTATTAACCCTCTCCGTTTGGCCATCCGTTTATGGATGATAGGCCGTGGAGTAGTTTAGCTCAACCCCCTGGAGTTTGAAGAATTCCTTCCAGAATTGGCTCACAAACACTGGGTCTCTGTCACTAGTAAGACTTTCAGGCATCCTATGTAGTTTGTATACATTATCTAAGTATAATTGGGCAACCTGTGGAGCAGAGTAAGGGTGTGGAAGTGACATAAAGTGAGCATACTTACTTAGCCGATCCACTACCACCATGATTACCTCCCGGCCATTAGATTTAGGTAACCCCTCAATAAAGTCCATAGTTACTCCAGCCCAATAAGTGTTAGGCACAGGAAGAGGTTGTAACAACCCTGGAGTAGCTTGGTTTTCATATTTATGTCGTTGACAGACTTCACACTCCCTGACATACTGCCTCACATCGCTTTCCAATTTAGGCCAATAGAACACAACATTTATCTTCTGATATGTTGCATGAGCTCCTGAATGTCCTCCCAATACTCCATCGTGGTACATTTGCAGAAGTTTCCTTCTGAGTTCCAGAGATGGCCCCACCACACATTTTCCTTTCCTCATCAATAGTCCTTGGGTTAAACAAAAATGCCCACAAGAATTTCCTTCTTTAAGCTGTTTTATCACCTATTGATAACCTCCGGGTAGATTCCAGCTTTCCTTCAGTTCTTCAATCAATTCTGGGGTAGTGATGGACATTGTGATGGAATTCATGGTGGCTTGACCTCTCCTAGACAAAGCATCAGTAGCTAGATTGGTCTGTCCACTCTTATATCTTATCTCATAATCCATACCTAATAACTTAGTCAGCCACTTATGCTGACTTGAAGTGATCAGCCTCTGCTCTAATAGGTGTTTTAAGCTCTGGTGATCAGTTTTGATCACAAAATGCCTACCCATTAGATAATGTCTCCACTTCTCCACAGCATAGACTAAGGCCAAAAGTTCCTTCTCATATACTGACAATCCTTGCTGTTGGCGTGTGAGTGTCTTGCTGTAATAGGTTATGGTGGTTTCTTGCATGAGAACAGCCCCCACTCCATCCCCACACGCGTCTGTTTCTACTACAAACTCCTTATTGTAGTCTGGTAAACTCATAACAGGAGAGCTCATCAAGGCTGACTTTAGCTTCTCAAAGGCCAGCTGACATTCTTCATCCCACCTGAAATTATCTTTTTTTAACAATAAGGTGAGTGGTCTGCTAGGAAGCTATACCCCTTAATGAACCGCCTATAATACCCTGATAAGCCTAGAAACCCCCTAAGTTGCCTTAGTGTCTTAGGGACTGGCCAATCGGCAATTGATTCAATCTTCTTTGGATCAGTTGCTACTCCTTCCCTAGTTATAATATGCCCCAAATATTCAATTTGAGTTACTCCAAAGACACACTTGGACCGTTTAAGGAACAGCTGTTCTTGCCTCAGAATACAAAAAACAGTCCTCAAATGTTGGCTGTGTTCCTTTAAATTCCGACTATACACAAGTATGTCGTCGAAGAACACCAGAACAAAATTTCTCAAATGAGTCTTGAAAATCTGGTTCATAAGTCCTTGGAAGTTAGAGGGTGCATTGGTCAAGCCGAATGGCATGACTAGGAACTCATAGTGTCCTTCATGTGTCCTAAAAGCAGTTTTGTACACATCTTCAGAATTCATCCGGATCTGATGGTATCCTGACCTTAGATCCAGCTTGCTAAAATAGGTAGCACCACTTAATTCATCAAAAAGATCTTCTATGATAGGGATTGGAAACCTATCCTTTACAGTTTGTTCATTTAATTCACGATAATCCACACACATCCGCCAAGTGTTATCTTTTTTCTTTACCAAGACAACTGGTGAAGCAAAGGGACTATGGCTGTGTCTAATCACCCCACTCATTAGCATCTCTTTCACCATGTCTTCTAAAACAGTCTTCTGCATGGATGCATACCTATAAGGGCGAATATTGACGACCTTAGACCCTTCCTGAAGTGGAATTCTATGGTCATGAGCCCTCTTTAGTGGCAATCCTTGGGGTTCTTCAAACAGGTCATGGAATTCCTCCAACAAATCCAATAGGGCTGGATGTAATTGCTGTAGCTTCATGTCAACTTCAGTTTCTGCCTCGATCCTAACCATCCAACATTGGTAATGTGGTATTACTTCCTTACCAAATAGCTTGGATGGTTCCTTGGGTTTAATAACCTTCAGCTGTTCCCTGTCAGCTGTCAGCTGACATTTCCTTCCATTCAACTCAAAAGCCATAGTAAGACTTTGAAAATTCCATTGGATGGTACCCAATGATTTCAGCCATGGTATTCCCAAGATCACATCACTACCTGATAGAGTAATCAAGTATACCTCTATAATATATTCATATCCTTGAATTACCCAGGTAAATGCAGTAATTTTGTAGTTCCTGTAAAGGCTAGTGCCATCAGCCAATACAACTTCCAAGGGAGGAACTTCTACAAATGAACATTTTAATCCCTTCGCTAGTCTTTCATCAATGAAATTTAGCGAACTTCCCGTATCCACAAGCACATTTAATCGCCTCTTTTTGAAAAATCCACTCACTCTCATGCTTCCTAGGAAATGCTTCTGATCCTGGTCGATTGCATTGAGTGTGAGTTTAGCGAAGTCAGCCTCTACTTCAGCCGGCTGTATGTCATCATCCTCTTCAACCCCTTGTTCATCCTCTGCCTGCACTAATAGCATTTTCAATCTCTTCTTGCACCTATGACCTGGACCGAATGGTTCATCGCACCAAAAACATTGTTTCTTCCTTCTTTTATCTTCTAATTCCTCTGGAGTGAGTCTCTTTGTGAGTCTAGTTTGTGTATTTGAGGGAGGAACTGGTTTGGTAGTGCTGTGGGCAGTGGTGGTCTGTGTTTGTGGTTTAAGGGTGCTGGAGGTGGTGTTATAGTTTCGAAAATATTGTGGTCGATTGGAGGATGGGTAAGTTTGTGAGCTGTGTGGGTAAGTGGATAGGTTTAGTCTTGGATTTGGTGGACTGTTTGGGTAAGCTGGTGGGGTTAGTCGTGGGGTTTTAAGGTACTGTCGAGTGGATAGCAGGTGAGCTTCTTGTAATTTGGCTAGTGTATAGGCTTCTTGTAGTGTTTGTGGGTTGAACATGCGGATAGGGTATTGAATGGAAGAATGTAGTCCACTCAAAAAGCAACTTATGAGATAATTTTCTGGTAATTTGACTTGTGTAATGAGATGCTCAAACTCCTCTAAGTATTCCTGAAGTGTTCCTTCCTGGTGCAATTCTTTCAATTCGGCCATAGGATCTTCATAGGCCTTATCCCCAAATCTGGATTGCAGGGCCTTAACCAATTCATTCCAAGTAACTCTATGTGGTGTGTCAAGTGTTTGTATATAGGAATGATACCATTTTAGTGCCCTTCCCTCCAAATACATGGCAGCTACCCTAACCTTCCAATCTTCAGGTGTCATATCAATTTCAAAATACTGCTGTGCCTTATACACCCAATCTTTTAATTCATTACCATCAAAAGATGGAAAATCCACTTTGGGAGCTCTCAATTGTAATGCATTTCCAACTGTAACAGTTGGAGAAATTTTTAACTCATTTGTGTCCATGGTTGCAGATGACTTACCAGAATCGGAAACCTTTGATTTGGTGGCTTCCAACTTCTCAAACCTATAAGTTTTCAGCTCCGTGATGGCCATGGTCTGCTGATCCATAACATCTTGCATCCGCTTGAGGGTTTCATTGATGTTTTTGAAGGCATCCTCTATCTGTTCCTTCACAGCAACCTTCACAGCTTCATCAATTCTCTTGGCTTCTCTGGTCTCCATGGTATCGACAAGGCTCTGATACCAAATGTAACAGGGGAATAGTAAACAGAAGAATAGGATGCAATATAATGGGAATGGAATTCAAATTCGTAGGCACTTAGCTCACTTGAATGCAAGTGATACTAACCAGAGTACAAGGGTTGTATTTCAATTTTTATCAATTCTTTTCTGTTTGTACATGACTCCTGTGTGTACTATATATACTCACTAAATTGTAACTAAATGAACTGATTGTTAAAAATCCTTGCCAATCGTAGTTCAAAATTTGTAAAGCTCTTTCTCTATATACTACGAAGGACAATAGGCAGCGAACCTATCGAATCGTAATATAGTGTTAGATCGAGGTCGTCCACGGGGTAGAATAAGCACTAGAAATCACTATAACTCCACTATTTAGCAAGAAGAATTGGATGAAAGATCGTTTGATAATAGTCACTACCAAAGCAGATTCGGAAACACAAGCACTAAGACACAAACGAGATTTGAAAGTTTGATAACTAAGCGATCCAGATCTTATTCTTCATTTAACTTCATCACATGAATCATAGAAAACTAGAGTTTAACCTAATTGATTTCTTTTACTGTTGAGTTTCTTATACAAGTTAATAATCCTCTTAGATGTATCAACTCATCTAGTCTTAGACCGATTAACTAGGATCTCTCCTCAATTAATTACAATCTAAAATCGCATGACATTCATAAACTCAAGTAAACAGAGGATTTCGGAAGATTCTTGCAACCTATATCTAGGATCACAATCAAATCTCATCTAATTACATAGATCTATTCATAAAAGCGATTTCTCAATCAACTTGAATGAAATCAGATTAGAACTTGTATTCCGGATATACAAGTCGAAGAAAAACGAGGAAGAACATGCAATTAGAATAAAAGAATATCAACAGGAAATCATTAAGTTCATGTCTCAACACATGATGAAGTTAAAATCCGAATTAGATCTAGATCTATGACCTACTTCTCCATCGAGATAATATGAAACAATTGAATTATGATAGAGAAGGTCGAAGTCATGATTACAACCTGTAAAATTGAAATTCAGCTGATGTATTGGATCTACAAATCCGAATTAATCTCTACTTGAATCGTCGTAGCTTGTTTCCCCAGTCAAGAAGTTCTTCCAAAATCAGAGAAAAAGATGAAAAAGATGTATGGAAAAATATCTATTTCAAAGTCTAACTAACTTTCTCTCTCCTCACACTATATATATAAAGGTTCAAAAACAGAGAGAAAAGGAAAGAAAACAGAGCCAAGGAAAACTTGTCGCAAACGGAGGCACAAACAGCCCCGTTTAGTCGCCTGTTTCAGCTGCTGTACATGGAACTGGAGCAAACACCCTAGCAAACAGGGCTGTTTGCTTGCCTGTGATGCCTTCTGCTTATGGAATGAGAGCAAACGCCCCAGCAAATGAGGCCGTTTGCTTTGCTGTTTGCTCTTCTTTCTTGTATTTCAACTCCAAAATTGTTGAATTTGATTTGTTTCTTTGTATAGACCCTGACATTGAAATATTAAGCACTAAAGACCATTTCTAGATGATTTTTACTTAGAAAAACAATTAAATGAGCCTAAAATCATCTTAGAAATAAGGATATTATATCACTTATCATGAACTAATTAGCATGTGACACATCAGCAACCCATGTGATATCTGTTACAGTCCTAACAGTAGAATATTCTAACTGTTATATGAACCGTAATTTACATTGGTTAGCAGGCCTCTTTATTTTTCTAGAGCTGGGTTGATTATTTGCTGGTCTTCTCAGGGCCCATGCCCAGCCCATCCACTTCCGGCCCTAACCCTTTTTGTTTGAATCTCTCAGCCAACATTTCAGAATCTTCAACCTCGTGATACAACAGCTTCAGTTCACTTCCCCTCTGTGCTCCATCAGCTTTGTCACAAAGCATAAACCCTAAGTGACTGTCCCCTGTTACATTCTCTTTTTATAGCTATATAACTCATATTTAAGCATGCTCAAGTGTCTTGTTGTCCAATTATTTTTCTTAGGTAAAACAATGTCGGGTTGAAGCTTTTCGGAAATTGTTTTTGTAAATTTCTTTGAAATGAATACATTGTTTTCTTTATTTTCTAAAAACGTTTTATGTTGGTTTTATTTATCTTTTTCTAAGTGACCTTGAAAATAAAATTTTCTACTTTCTAAGTTACATTAATACTATTTGAAGTTTTCTAGGAAATATGCTATTCTTCATTTTTCTTGTGTAAATTCCTTTGTTTACTTGTTTGCAAAAATCCTTACTTGATATTTCTCATTCTTTTTCTCATGTCTCATATTTTTTCAAAAATAATCATCCATGCATGAAAATTTGTTTTCTTCATAAAAACAATGTGGAACAATTAAGGACTTTTTGTAGAAAAACTAATTTCTATAATCTTATTAACTTCTTCTTGTAACTTGAAAAGAAATAACTTTATTATTTTCAAACCATAAATTTTCTTTGCCTATTTGTTTGCAAAGGTCTTTACTTAAAAATTTCCTTAGTCATTCATCTTATTTTCTTTCTTATGAAAAGAACCATTTTTGTCAACAAAATATTTTCTTTTGAAAAACAAGGTGGAATAATAAGGATCTAAGTGGCTTTTTTAAAGTAAAAGTAGTTTATAAAATTATAGTGAGTTCTGTTTGTAACATGAAAAGGAATGAGTTTATTTTTGTTATCTTATATTTTTATGCTTCATAAACTTATTTTGAAGTGACAAAAATCCTTCTTTTGTTTAATTATCTTTAGAAAATAAAATTTTTGGACAACAATCTAAATGAACATTATTATGAGGATAATAATAACCAAAATAACATAAAGCATAACAATAAAGTCAAGTATTGGAGTCTTAGCTTTTTCAAGGCTCCCGGGACTAAGAAGTAAACTAGTCCCATAATGAAATAAAATGAAAGGAAAAAACTTGTTTTGACTTGATGAGGACAAGTCTAAGACTAGAGACTAGTCTTAAAAACAACTCGGAATAAATAAAATGCATTGAAGTAAATAAATTGCATGAAAGTAAATAAATTGCAAGATCATGAGCTTATATGCTCTAAATAGTATATATAGCTATATAGATATAGTAGATAGTTATGAACATAAAAGAAACATAAATGATCATAAAGAAAAAACATAAATGAATATAAAAGAAACATGAATATAAAGGAATGATTATGGACAAAAACAAAGTATGAACCTATTGTTGCTTTCTTAACCTTCATGGTTTTAGAAAACACACATTAAGTTCATACTAAGTAGATGAACATGGAAACTTCTTGAAGAATTTTTACCTAAAGGAGATGAGCTAAAAAGAACTTCTTGGAGAGAAATTCTTGAGAGATTTTGAGAGAGTAATTTTAGTGTAGAATGGTGTGAAAGAAGTGAAAGAGAAGGGGGGTATTTATAGGAAATTGAGGAGTGATTTTTGTGTGATTAAAATAAAGTGAAATTAAAACAAATTGAGGCATTGAGAGAGGGGGGGGCGCCGGCCATGCATGGGAGGGGTGTTTTGTTTTATTTTTTTTGACTTTTTGAAGAAATAAAAGATGTAATATTGTAAGGTAGATGTGATATAAAGTTATGGGAAAGGTAAAAAGTTAAGATTATAGGTTTTGTAGAATGTAAGAGTAGGTGAAGAAAAAGTAGAGATAAAAGAATAGTATAGAATAGTAATGAATAGTGTATGTAAAGTAGATATGACAATTAAAGTACTGGTATAAGAAAACACGCGTATAATAGCTATATTGTTATTTTTACTTACCGAAAAATTACGAAACTGATATTTTTGGAAAACTTATATTTTTACGAGTCTAATGGTGTATTCGAAATATTTTTACTATTCCAGGCTTCCGAACACGTTTTTCGAGAACTGTGTCCGATAGGGTTCGAAGGACACCCGAATTTCACGAAACTGAAATTTTTATAAAACCTATGGTTATTACGAACTATTTTAGCTAATAAATCCAACTTCGTTTTTCAGGGCCAAGGAAAACGGCAATGTCGGATTTAGTTGGATACGGTAAACTAGGGTTTTGTTGACCTTTAGGGTTCCGTTTGACTTCCGGTTTAGGGTTTTATGCTAACCGATTCCGAAAATTTGGGGGTTTACAAATTCACTACACAAACACTCTCCATAAAGATTTCTCTCTATCAAAACTCTCTTTAACCAAACACTCATTGAAATCCTCCTCTACACAAAAAAACTATCTCTTATTTTCTACTACCCACATAATATCTCATTCATCTACCATCTCATGCCACATAAACACTTAAGTAAAACTTCTTCCAACCATTTAGTTTATTCATGTTATGTAACTTAACAGGAATATGGAGTTGTTTTGAAACTCACATGAGTAGTAAAAGCAACAACATGTTCATGTTTTGTTCCTGCACATGAAATTCCTATTTTATTATCTTCATATTATGCTTTATATATGTTGTTATTATTCGTTATTATCATTATTATTATTATGCTAACTTCTTATTCATTCGTATCTAACTAAATATATTTATATATAATCTTTAGAGCATATGAGCTCACTTGTTAATTATTTAATTTCATGCTTACAATTTATTTATTTCATGCTATTTTAAGACTAGTTTTCTAGTCTTAGACTTGTCCTTATCAGTCAAAACAACCTTTTCTTTTTTTATTATTTTGGGACTAGTCTATTCTTAGTCCCGGATGCCTTAATAAAGCTAAGGTTCCCAATACTTGACCGGGTTACCTTGATGAAGCTACGGTTCCCAATATTTGATATTTTTATTACTTTGCTTGTTATTATTTGCTTCTAGTATCTTTCTCATATTTTTATTATTTTACATGCTCATAATACATGTATCCACATATTGGAATTGTCTCGACTAAATTTAAAAGTAGAATTTTTCTTAATAAAGGAACTTGAAACCAAATTTTCTATTATGTGACTCGTCATTAAATAATGAAGTTATTATCAACAACATAAAAATGGAATAATACAAGTTTTCTCAAATAACAAAAATAGCTTTACCAAGGAAATATAAGAAATAAATACCTTCTTTTCATAATATGGTAACCTAAGTAAAATAATTTGTTGGTATTCAAATTTTTCACAAAAAGCTTAAGATTAAACTCTTTTCAACTCCATAACAAAACCAAGAAGCAAATTAGTTTTCAAAGTTGAGATAAAATCAACCCATAAAGTTATAAACCCACTTAGGAAAATAATGATTTACAAGTTTCTAAAGAAGGAATTTATTTTCAAAGAATATAAATATGATAAGATTAAAAACAAAGGATTTTATCAATAAAGAGAATTCTTTTCAAATAAAATTTGTAGGGGAAATAAAAGACCAAGTTTTAGAAAAAAAGAACTTATATTTTAAACAAGAAGTATAAGAAAAAAAGACTCATTTTCTGAAACCATTCTAAATGCAAATTTATAAATAGGTTATCAACAACATACTAAACTTTTGATAACTTTGATCTTTTATCATTAGAAGTAAAAACTGTAAAAGACCAAAGTTAAAGGAAAATTTACTTGTTTTGGAGAAAGAAATGAAGAAAATAAAATAAAAATATACTCATTTATAATAACCTAGGAAAATATAAAGTTTCTTCAAAATACTTGAAAAGAAATTTGTCAAGTTAAGTTTTAACACTTTAAAATGAATTTTTTTATGAAATAAATTGTTAAGACACTACCATTAGAACTTTTGCATATAAAGTGAGCTTATCTATAGACTCAAAGGATTTATCAATTAATTATATATATATATATTTTTACTAAAGGATTTTTGAATGAAGTTAAGTTGGAAAATTGTTTCGCAAAATCTAAAAATGTTCGTTTTGAATCTGTACCCTACGGTTTTGGAACCCAAACGACCTTGTATGACCAAAATAACCTTAGAAATGGATAGATCTTTTCGAATAGGTAGAAAATGATATATTATGAGTGAAATTCTGAGTTAAAATGAGCAAGTTATGGCCATTTTAAATTGGAATTTCATTCTATGCAATTTTGACGAACACAGTGAAATAGAATTAGAAAGTTTAAATAGAATTTCTATAAAATACTCAGCCCAGGTATTTCTTTGTCTAGGTGACGAAGGATACAAGATTACCCTTCTTGAGGATTGCTATGACTAAGAAGATTGCGAAGTGGACGAGTGAGTTTATTCCTCTTAATTTCTTTACTTTGCTTGTGCTAGTAAAGTAGTGGTATTAGTATACTAAGAAAAGATAAAAATGGATATGTATGGGGAATTCGAGGATATGTATATATGTGATTCAATGCTTGTGTGAAATAAGAATTAAGAATATCGCAACTTTAAACTGCTTGTTTAAATGTTTTGTTTACTTACTTGTATAACTGCTTATTGTTTGCTAAATGATTGATCGCCCCCTAAGAAACCTTAACAAGGTTTGGATTAAGAAAAAAATAAAACACTCATGCATAGCATCCATTAAGTCACATTTCTTTCAGAAGGCTACTACTCCTACGCTTAGAGTTGGATTGGCTATTATCATGCTGAGACACGGGTCATGTTCCTTCATAGAGAAGCTAAATCGCTCTGGAAATGCGACTCTAAGTTCGAAGCCGAGCCAACCAAACGCTTTAGGTGAGAATCTGGGGACTAGTAGTAGAAAATCGAGGATCTAGGGACTAGCAGTAGAAAATCGAGGATCTTCATCAATAATTCTTTAACCTTCGATACGGAGGGGTAAATCCGTTCTATATATGGTTTCCGGATAACTATATATATTTGTGTGATCACATGATTGTTGCATTATATGCATAGTGTCACGCCCCGTAGGGTATCCTAAACGTAACAGCCCGCCACATACTAAGTAAGACTCTCGAGTTCTCTACCCGAGCCCTTCAGGAGTCTTAATTAGATGTAAAGCGTTCCTTTACGACAATAGAATACTTCGACAAATGGAGTTAGCAGTTTAGTGTGGCATTCAATAGTCATAAATAATAAATCAAAACACATAATTATAGTTTACAAAATCTAAAGGGCATTCCCCCGCAAAATAATAACAAGTCCATTACAGTCATCCAGAGTCCTTAGTTTCCAATGGAAGTCCATACAAAAAGAAATGGATTAAACTTCTACAGGAAACTCCTATCTCCGGTACCTCTTGTAAACCCCGGTATTCTCAGTAGCTAGGAAACCCCGGGAGTTGGAATCGAAACCCTAATCCGATCAGGTTGAGTCTTGTGAGTGAAGCCTAGGAACCCTAAATCCGGCTTTCCTTCGGTTTCATAGTAAAATAAAATTATAAAGTAAATAAATTTGAATTATTGTCTATAAGTACATTTCAGACCTTTGAAAGTTTTAGATTCGGGAAATTTTCAATTCCGGGCCTTTCCGAGCTCAATTACGGAAAAGCGTGCCCCGGACCCCGGATTCAGAAAAATATTCCGGAATATTCATTAGAACCGTAATTTTATAAGGATTCCAAAAATATCAACTTCATAATTTTCCGAGCTATAAAAATTACAGTTATAGCTTTTCCCATGTTTTTCGGAACAATCGGTAAAGTAAATGTCTTGTCTAATATTCACAAGTACAACCTACACTACACACTACCCATACCCTATTCTTACATCCTTACAACTACTCATTTCAATTTTCTTTTCCAATGAATTTTGTCTCTTAAACAATTATCACATTTATTACATTTTAATTAACTAAATTACAAATATTGAAATTTCAAACACACACACACACACACCAAAGAGTGGCCGTCGCCCACCGCACCCCCCCCCCCCCCCCCCCCCCCCCTATTTCCCTCTCAAATTTATTTATTTTACTCCATTTTAATTATCTAAACCCTAATACACTCCATATATATACATAATTTTCTCTCTCTCTCTCTTCATTTTTCTTCTTGTTTCAAAATTGAAAAAGAGAAAACCTCTCTTGTTTTTCCCTTTGTGCCGAGCACCCCCCTCCCCCTTCCTCTCACAACTTCAACTTGTTTTCTTCTTCTTTTCCATCTCAAGACTCCTTTGGTATGTTGATTAGGTCTTGTTCTTCCTAGATCTTGTAATGGCAAGACTATATCTTGTGTGTTTTCTCATTTAACCCCATGATGCTCATGCTAGGGACATGAAAACACATGAACAAGAATATCAAGCCATCACAAGACATTGATCTAATGTTTAGATGTGATTTTGTTAAGATCTCATCATGTTCATGCATGTAAAGTAGTGATCTTGCACATATATTTTTGTTCATGCCATGAGATCCATGATTTATGCATCATACTTAGTAGATCTAAAGTTTAGATACCCACATTGTCATTTACGTGTATGATCATAGAGTTATTTTTATTTTCATGCATTGAGGACCACAAAAAATGTAGTCTTGAATATGTATAGAGATGTTAGATAGTGGATAATCATATGTAGAAGGCAAGAACATTGAAAAAGGAAGGACTTTGTCAAATATGAAAGATTGAAAATTCGGATGAAATGGAAACCCTACCTTGAAAACTACCAAAATCATTTTTAAACTCATATTTCATAAGAAAAATGGAGGGTATGTGTAATAGACATGTTGAAGGAATTATTTTCATGAGTTTAGATGAGTTTAGGCATAATAAAAATAAGAAAACAAAAAGTGAAGTTAGAAGGAAAAATATTGACTTTGGATGTGTAGTCAAATTCGTAATTTTGGGTAATGCCTAAATAAACACTTAGTATTTAAGTCTAAATTGAATGTTTTATAAGCTAAATGAAGTCCTTAGATACTATATATATTGAAGCTTCAATTTTTAATGCATTAGATAAGTTTTCCCTTAAGAAAAATGCAAGAAAATGGAATTTAGAAAATTCGGATTTTTACAAAAAGCTAGTTCAAAGACATGGTTACCAAAGGAAAAATGGGAATTTCTATGCATGAATGGAGGCCATGACTAATATAGACTTTGAGAACTTATTTTTAGTTAAATAATAAGTGGATTACAAGATTAAAAGCCAAAGAAACCCTAATGAGTATAATGTGGAAAAATAGCTTCCTAGAATTAGTCTTTATGACAATTTCCCAACACTTAAGAGTTCATATGAGTTATTATGACCATGTATATATTAAGTTCATCACATGGCATTTATATTAGAAATTCATTCCCATATCATTCATGCATGAATCATCATCTAGGAACACTTTTTATCAAAAGCAAAACAAATTTTCGAGATTGGATCAATTGCGGAACAGATCTGATCCCACTGTTTCGTAACCTTATTATTATTTTCAAAACTTGGATTTAATATTACAAATAGATAGATCTTTCGAAGTAGATAGAGATCGATATAAAATTTGCGAAATTCCGAGTTAAAATGACCAAGTTATGGCCGTTTTAAGTCGGAACTTCCGCAAATAGCGAGAAATCCGAATTCATATAGTTTAGATGTATAGCTTGATTTAGTTACATAATGAAAGTCTCATTAGGGTTATTCTTGCTTGGTAGGTGATCCCGAGCAGGACGACACTCTACCTTCCGACTATTACTACTAGGGAAGTTGGCATCCAATGGCCGAGTGAGTTTTACTTCCACTCTCAATTGATGAATGTGATTGTAATGTAGTGGTACTAGTAGTGTAGGCAAAGATAAAAAGAAATTGTATATGCATGATGGGGAATATCAAAACCGAGTGTTAAGCTATTGACTAATTAGTTGATATCCTATGATTATTGTCTGCAAACACTTGTTGGTCACTTGAAAGAATTGAATTAACGAATATTCGGTTTCAAATGTAAATTGAATTCATTCATATCACGATGGGGTTGGAGCATTGCATTGGTTGGTTTTTCGTGACCCATAAAACGAATGTGTGGTTAATCGTGATCCATAAAACGAATTGTTGGTTAATCGTGATCCATAAAACGAAATTTTAATCAGTTGACCGTGAGCTTAAACGGCGTCGTACCGCAGGATTCGTTAATCTGCTAACCCGGGATGGAGGGCGCAAGTCCATCCACATATGATTTCCGGTTGGTCATATGTTTGTTGATCACATTTGTATGATGCATACACTTGCTTGAATAATCACTTGCTTGAATGATTGTATTTAATTGTGTTATGGAAGTTATTACTCACTAAGCTAGTTAGCTTACGCCCCCATAGTTTTATCTATTGCAGCACGAATTTATATGGCTTAGGCCGAGGCAAGCCACAGCACAGGTACCGGAGATAGGAGTTTCCCGTAGAAGTTTAATCCATTCCTTTTTGTATAGACTTCCATTGGAAACTAAAGACTCTGGATGACTGTAACGGACTTGTATTATTTTGCGGGGGAATGCCCCTTAGATTTTGTAAACTATAATTATGCGTTTTGATTTATTATCTATGGCTAATGAATGCCACGTTAAACTGTTTAACTCCATTTGTCGAAGTATTCTATTGTCGTAAAGGAATGCTTTACATCTAATTAAGACTCCCGAAAGGCTCGGGTAGAGCACTCGAGAGTCTTACTTAGTATGTGGTGGGCTGTTACGTTTAGGATACCCTACGGGGCGTGACAGTTTAAGTTGGTATCAGAGCACTAGGTTATAAAACAAGACAATAGAATTAAAAGAAACCGGACCTAGAAATCTAACTAATAGGTTAAATGGAGTTAAAAACGTTTTCTTGCTGAGTCTGATTAGTAGTATTGTTTTGATGTAGGTCTCCCTGGGTGAGACCCGGGAGAGGGCCAGGAATTTTACGAAGAGAAATGACGAACGATGGTAGAATATAGGTTGAGGCTAAGAGAACTGTGTGAAGATTTTGCCTTAGCCAGACATCCCCGGACTATAGGGGAAATGTACAAGTTATGGAAGGATGGGCTGAGATATACCAGATGGGCTTCAGTAGTGGATCGATTGAGGTATGATCCTATGGGAAGAAGGAGCTGGACAAAGTTAGAGACAATCTATACTCTAGAGAGGATCATGGTTGATTATGGGCGTGAGCCCATGACTAGAGAAGCTACATTTATCCTGAAGGGTGGAGGAACCCGAACCCCTCCAGATTTTAGAGTGTGGATTCCCATAGGGCCTTTATATGTGTATGCCCATGATAATTTGTATTATTACCCTGACTAGAATTTAGCTGATGCATGGAATCACATCACCTGGCATGCGATCTACTTAGATATCCTCCCACCCCGAGTGATAGCTCCACCTCCAGCCATTGATATAGGCATGCAGCTGAATGGAGCGCCTGTGATTGGAGAGGATGAAGAGGAAGAAGAGAAGGAGGATCCCGAGGAGGATCCTAACTGAGAGGAGAATGTAGTTCCTAGAACCCCTACCCCACCTGTTGAGCCGGAGGCTGAAGTGAATCCGGAACCCAACCCGATGGTTTGGGATTTTGATAGGGAGCTGGAGATACCTGATAGTGGTAGGGTAGAACCCGAGTTTGATCCCATGTTGTGGAGAGATGTGTATGTGGAAGGAGAGAATCCCCCGGTACTCGATGTAGTAGTAGCTGAGCCTGTAGCCCCCGAGCCTATGGAGATAGAAGGCGCGGGTGGAGAACCGATAAGAGAAAATGAGATAGTAGAGGCTCAGGTGGGTGAGCCGGAGGTTAGAGGTGAGGAAAATGATGTAAGCCCGAAGGAAGGGCAAGGTACCGAGGAAGATGAAGAAAGTGAAGACCCGGAACCCTTAGTCCGACCTGCTAGGAAACGGAGGATGACTACGAGGGAATACCTTAGTTTGTTCATCCGACGGGACGATGGTGGTTCTACCAGCAGGAGACGACCTCCTAGCCCGACCCCTGATGACTCTAGTGATGAGTAGAGACCGGGATGATAGCTAGCCCATAAAGTCCAAGCGGAGTCCTGATTTTCTTATTTTTGTAGTAGGCAATGCGGGATGCCAATTTGCCTTAGGATTTCAGGATAGTTAGTATTTTATTGTTCTTTTTCCCTGTATTTTGTCATGTTTCGGAATAGGGAAATTGTTTAGAATAGGAAGGAACTTAGTTAGCCAAATTTTGGGGACCAAATCTTGATATAATATTGTTGTATGGCTCACTAAAGTAATGAAATGGTCAAGTTCGTTTTAAAGAAAGGGAGTTGTGAAAAGCATGCATACTAGTCATGAGACATAAAGAACATCAACCGCATATAGATCACATGAACATTCATTCATTCACATTATTGTTATGAAGTTTCGACTTGTTACTCTATGTGTGAAATTTTATTTTATTTTATTTTATTTAGTTATTTCCTTATATTTATGGATTTATGAATTCCAATTCTTTCCGAGTTGATTTCCGGATTCTTGCAATTTTTGAATTTGTTAATAATCTTGTTCCTTCGAAATTTAAAACTTACTAAAGATACTAAAAATTCACTAAACATTGTATAAACAGACGAAATCGGCGAATTCGGAATCGGGAACAAGGATCTAATTCAACGAAGCCGATCAACCGGCTATGCCACAACCTAACCCCCAAGGAGCTGCACCCCAAAACCAACAGGGTGATGTGTTAAATGCGATTGGACAATTGGCCAATCTTCTGAATACATTCATTCAGAATCAGAATCCGGTTCAGAATCCACCCAGGGCAAAGTGCCCGGGATTCGGCACCACATCCCGCCCGCAGATCGTCGGGAAATGACTGCAGAGGCACCTGCTCCACAAGAGGAGCATTCCTATAATGTGCAGTTGCCGCCACCCCCGCCATACAGGAGACCCCACCGAAGCTCCTTACCGGACTTTATTAAGAGCAACCGGTATTTTGATGGAGCGTTCGGTAAACCGGATGAAGCCGAGGACTGGTTGGCTCAAGTTGAGCGTTCTTTTGCTGCATACGAGATCCCACCTTATCTGCAGTTGGAATATGGGACATATATGCTGAGGTATAATGCACGAGTCTGGTGGGACTCCAAGAGAAGAAATTTGACTGCCCCGGCCACTTGGGAAACCTTTCGCCGGGAATTTCTGAACAATTATTTTCCCTCCAGCTTGAGGGTGAAATATAGTGCTGATTTCCTCCATGTTAAGCAGAAGGGGAGATCGGTAGAACAGTACGAGACTGAGTTCGTCCACTTGCTGCAGTATGCACCTGAGTCTTTCAGGGATAGCGAAGAGTTGAAGAAGCAAGTGTTCCTGGGAGGCTTAGATGAAGAGTTGCGGATTAAGTTGGAAGAGTTTGGAGTAAGGACCTACCCTGAAATGGTAGAGAAGGCCCGGGTAATTGAAGGGGCTAGAAAAAGGAAATATCAGGAGCCTGAAAAGAGGGTATTTGGAAAGAGGCCGTTTGATGCCTCAAGCTCAGGGTTCAAAGGAAAAAGGTACAGGCCGTACCAAGGGTTTAAAGAGGAGTCTAGCAGCAAGCCGACCCAGTTCAAGACTAATGTCACATGCTGGAAATGTAAGGGGACGCATGCGCCTAGGCAATGCCCGCAGTTGAGGAACAAATGTTACTTTTGTGGTGATGCTGGCCACATGGTTTATACGTGCCCGAAGAAGCTGGCAGTGACTTGCTTTATTTGCAAGGAGAAAGGGCACTTAGCTTCCGAATGTTCTCAACGGAAAAGCGTGGCCACCCGACCCTTCGGAACCGAGTAATACCAACCCCATGAGGTCTGGTAATAAGAGCGGAAGTCGGGCAGCTTCAGCGATGCATGGTATGAGGCTGTACAATTTGGAAGGCCAATGGATGGTGGAAGAAGACGAAGATGAGGAAGTGGAGTTGCAGCTTTGGATCAAAGCGAGAATGCTGATGGCGGCCTGGTGACAGGTTAGTAGCGGAAACCCCTCCTATTGAAATTTAAGTTATTTAATTTAATTATTGTTTAAATGAAATTGAATATGTTATGGAAAGCTGGAAATAGAGACCCTATGTGGATAGCCTTAAGAGTATTTTAAGGACCATATGTGATGGGTGTTTATTGACCTCAGGACACATACGAGTGAATAGCGTGGAGGCCTATGTTTTATTTGACACGGGAGCAACCCACTCATTCATCACCTATAGTTTGGCCAACCGACTTGGATTGCCTATAGCCACAACCACGGTTAACTTGAGGATTAAGACCCCCACGGGATGTTGTGTCAACCCGAGAACTGATAAAAGATTGTCCATTGGAAATCCACGGTCACCACTCCAAAAGTGATTTAATAATGTTGGAAATGAACAAATACGAAATCATCCTCGGAATGAGTTGGTTAAGTAAAGTGAAAGCAATAGTGGATTGCCAAAGGAGGACAGTATGTTTTTATGATCAATCGGGAGAAAAAGTAGAATTTGGGAGGAACCTTAGTCCCAAGAAGGGGTGAGTTGAGCTCGTTTGAGTTGATGATGGAGGATGAGGAGATATACCGATTGAGGGTGTCTTGGAATGGGGAAACCCGTGAGGAAAGGATATTCCAGTGGTGAATGAATACTTGGATGTGTTCCCAGAAATTTTGCCGGGATTACCGCCAAAAAGAGAAATTGACTTTGAGATTGTTTTGGCTCCAATACCGAACCGATATCTAAGGCGCCATACCGGATGGCACCGGCTGAGTTGAAGGAGCTAAAGACACAGTTGCAAGAACTTCTGGATCAGAAATTTATAAGACCAGTGTGTCGCCATGGGCGCACCCGTTTTGTGAAGAAGAAGGACGGATCGATGAGATTGTGTATTGACTACCGGGAGTTGAATAAAGTGACTGTCAAAAATCGGTATCCCTTGCCAAGAATTGACGATTTGTTTGACCAACTGCAAGGGGCTTGTGTGTTCTCACGCATTGATTTACGTTCAGGGTATCATCAGTTGAGGATTAAGCCTGAGGATGTACCTAAGACGGCTTTTCGTACTCGTTATGGACACTACGAGTTCTGGTAATGTCATTTGGACTGACTAATGCACCAGCTGCATTTATGGACCTAATGAATAGAGTCTATAAGCCACTTCTGGATAAATGTGTGATAGTCTTCATAGACGACATCCTCATATATTCAAAGACCAAAGAGCAACACGAGGAGCATCTTCGATTGGCGTTGCAAACTTACGAGATAATGAGTTGTATGCCAAGTTGTCCAAATGTGATTTTTGGTTGGAAGATATCATTCCTTGGACATGTGTAACGGGTGATGGGATATCAGTTGACCCCGAAAAGATCAAGGCTGTAGTGGATTGGAAGCCACCACAGACAGTTACTGAAGTTACTACCGCAAGTTCGTGAAGGATTTCTCTAAGATAGCCAAGCCACTGACTCAACTAACTCAAAAGAATGAGAAATTCGTTTAGACGGACAAACAGGAACAGAGCTTTCAGGAATTGAAGCGACGATTGGTTTCGGCACCGATTCTAGTTTTACCAGACCCAGAAAAGCCCTACACGGTACATAGTGACGCCTCAAGGAATGGCCTTGGATGCGTTCTGATGCAAGAGGGGAAGGTCATTGCATATGCCTCGCGGCAATTAAGACCGCATGAACAAAATTATCCTACGCATGATTTGGAGCTAGCTGCCGTCGTCTTTGCCTTGAAGTTATGGAGACATTATCTGTACGGACAGAGGTGTGAGATATATACAGATCATAAGAGTCTTAAATACCTGTTCACACAAAAGGAGCTAAACATGAGACAAAGGAGGTGGCTAGAATTAATAAAGGATTATGATCTGGGAATAAATTACTGTCCGGGAAGGTAAATGCGGTTGCGGATGCCCTAAGTCGGAAGAATCACGGGGAAGTAGCCGCCTTGATCACGAGTCAAAGAGAATTGATTAAAGAGTTTGAGAAGCTAAGGATCGAGTTCATAGGTCAAAGCGCTGAGCTTGAGATATCCAACTTGGCACTGAACCGACCCTCATAGAGAGAATCAAAGAAGCCCAAAGATACGAAGGTAATACAAAGGATAAAAAGGGAAACCCAAGCAGGAAAGTACCTTGACTTTGCCGTGGATGATGAAGATGTGATCCGAATGAAAGGAAGGCTGTGTGTACCAGAGGACGAGGAGTTGAGAAAGGAAATAATGAGTGAAGCACATAACTCTGGATATACCATGCATCCGGGAGGCACCAAAATGTATCAGGATTTGAAGAGCCGCTACTGGTGGAATGGTATGAAGCGAGATGTGCGATTATGTGATGAAGTGTCCAGTATGCCAACAGGTGAAAGTAGAGCACCAAAGACCGGGCGGATTGCTAAAGCCCTTACCCATTCCTGAATGGAAGTGGGATCAGATATCCATGGATTTTGTGTGTGGTTTTCCTAAGACTCCATCGGTTGTGATGCAATATGGGTGATAGTGGATCGATTAACTAAGTCGGCACATTTCTACCCATAAATATGACCTACTCAATGGAAAGGTTAGCCAAGATCTATATCAGAGAGATCGTAAGATTACATGGCATACCTGCAGGGATTATCTCAGATAGAGACCCGAGATTTGTGTCCAAGTTTTGGACAAGCTTGCAGAAGAGCTGGGCACTAAATTGCATTTCAGTACGGCTTATCATCCTCAGACCGACGGACAGTCTGAGCGGACGATCCAAACCCTAGAAGACATGCTGAGGGCGTGTGCCTTGGAATTCAAAGGAATTGGGATAGTCATGTACACCTAATCGAGTTTGCCTACAATAACAGCTATCACTCCACCATCCAGATGCCACCGTATGAAGCTTGTATGGACGGCGTTGTAGATCCCCTTTGGGATGAAGTGGAAAAGGTAGCAATTGGGCCGGAATGGTACAAGAAGCCGCGGATAAAGTGAGGTTGATTCAGCGGAAAATGAAAGAAGCTCAGGACCGGCAAAAGAGCTGGGCAGACTTGAAAAGAAGAGAGCTTGAGTTTAAAGTGGGTGATCATGTGTACCTGAAGATAAATCCGATTAAAAGTATTAAGAGGATGCGTACACAAGGGAAGTTAAGCCCGAGATACATTGGACCCTTCGAAATCCTGGAAAGAGTCGGAGATCTAGCATATCGGCTAGCCCTGCCACCAAATTTGTCCGGGATCCACAATGTATTCCATGTGTCAGTTTTGAGAAGATATGTTGCCGACCCAGAAAGGATTTGGAATTGGAACCAATCCAGTTGAAGGAAAACCTGACATATGAGAGCACCCAGTGAAATATTGGATAAGAAAACTCAAAGGCTACGAAACAAAGACATCACTACGTGAAAGTGTTATGGAGGAATCATGCCTTTGAAGAAGCAACCTGGGAAGCGAAGATGAAATCCGGAGAAGTACCCCGAGATATTTGAAGGGCAAGGTACGTCAGTTCCGTTTTGAGGACAAAACTTTATTTAAGGTGGGGAGGTTGTAAACCCCGGTATTCTCAAGTAGTCAGAGAAACCCCGGGAGTTGGAATCGAAACCCTAATCCGATCAGTTGAGTCTTGTGAGTGAAGCCTAGGAACCCTAAATCCGGCTTTCCTTCGGTTTCATAGTAAAATAAATATTATAAAGTAAATAATTTGAATTATTGTTAAAGTACATTCAAACCTTTGAAAGTTTTAAATTCGGGAATTTTTCAATTCCGGGCCTTCCCGAGCTCAATTACGGAAAAGCGTGCCCCGGACCACGGATTCAGAAAAATATTCCGGAATATTCATTAGAACCGTAATTTTATAAGGATTCCAAAAATATCAATTTCATAATTTTCCGAGCTATAAAAATTACAGTTATAGCTTTTCCCGTGTTTTCGGAACAACCGGTAAAGTAGATGTCTTGTCTACTATTCACAAGTACAACCTACACTACACACTACCCATACCCTATTCTTACATCCTTACAACTACTCATTTCAATTTTCTTTTCCAAGAAATTTTGTCTCTTAAACAATTATCACATTTATTACATTTAATTACTAAATTACAAATTAAATTTCAAACACACACACACACACACAAAGAGTGGCCGGCCCCACCCCCCCCCCCCCCCCCCCCCCCCCCTTATTTTCCCTCTCAATTTATTTATTTTACTCCATTTTAATTATCTAAACCCTAATACACTTCATATATAACATATTTTCTCTCTCTCTCTCTCATTTTTCTTCTGTTTCAAAATTGAAAAAGAGAAAACCTCTCTTCTTTTTCCCTTTGTGCCGAGCACCCCCCTCCCTCTTCCTCTCACAACTTCAACTTGTTTTCCTTCTTTTCCATCTCAAGACTCCTTTGGTATGTTGATTTAGGTCTTGTTCTTCCTAGATCTTGTAATGGCAAGACTATATCTTGTGTGTTTTCTCATTTAACCCATGATGCTCATGCTAGGGACATGAAAACACATGAACAAGAATATCAAGCCATCACAAGACATGGATCTAATGTTTAGATGTGATTTTGTTAAGATCTCATCATGTTCATGCATGTAAAGTAGTGATCTTGCACATAGATTGTTGTTCATGCCGTGAGATGCATGATTTATGCATCATACTTAGTAGATCTAAAGTTTAGATACCCACATTGTCATTTACATGTATGATCATAGAGTTATTTTTATTTTCATGCATTGAGGACCACAAAAAATGTAGTCTTGAATATGTATAGAGATGTTAGATAGTGGATAATCATATGTAGAAGGCAAGAACATTGAAAAAGGAAGGACTTTGTCAAATATGAAAGATTGAAAATTCGGATGAAATGGAAACCCTACCTTGAAAACTACCAAAATCATTTTTAAACTCATATTTCATAAGAAAAATGGAGGTATGTGTAATAGACATGTTGAAGGAATTATTTTCATGAGTTTAGATGAGTTTAGGCATAATAAAAATAAGAAAACAAGAAGTGAAGTTAGAAGGAAAAATATTGACTTTGGATGTGTAGTCAAATTCGTAATTTTGGGTAATGCCTAAATAAACACTTAGTATTTAAGTCTAAATTGAATGTTTTATAAGCTAAATGAAGTCCTTAGATACTATATATTGAAGCTTCAATTTTTAATGCATTAGATAAGTTTTCCCTTAAGAAAAATGCAAGAAAATGAATTTAGAAAATTCGGATTTTTACAAAAAGCTAGTTCAAAGACATGTTTACCAAATGAAAAATGGGAATTTTATGCATGAATGGAGGCCATGATAATATAGACTTTGAGAACTTATTTTTAGTTAAATAATAAGTGGATTACAAGATTAAAAGCCAAAGAAACCCTAAGGAGTATAATGTGGAAAAATAGCTTCCTAGAATTAGTCTTTATGAGAATTTCCCAACACTTAAGAGTTCATATGAGTTATTATTATGACCATGTATATATTAAGTTCATCACATGGCATTTATATTAGAAATTCATTCCCATATCATTCATGCATGAATCATCATCTAGGAACACTTTTTATCAAAAGCAAAACAAATTTTCGAGATTGGATCAATTGCGGAACAGATCTGATCCCACTGTTTCGTAACCTTATTATTTTCAAAACTTGGATTTAATATTAGAAATAGATAGATCTTTCGTAGTAGATAGAGATTGATATAAAATTTAAAATTCCGAGTTAAAATGACCAAGTTATGGCCGTTTTAAGTCGGAACTTCCGCAAATAGCGAGAAATCCGAATTCATATAGTTTAGATGTATAGCTTGATTTAGTTACATAATGAAAGTCTCATTAGGGTTATTCTTGCTTGGTAGGTGATCCCGAGCAGGACGACACTCTACCTTCGACTATTACTACTAGGAAGTTGGCGTCCAATGGCCGAGTGAGTTTTACTTCCACTCTCAATTGATGAATGTGATTGTAATGTAGTGGCACTAGTATGTAGGCAAAGATAAAAGAAATTGTATATGCATGATGGGGTATATGGGAATTATATATATTGTTTGCTGCTGATATGTGAATCGGAACGTAAGGAATATCGAAACCGGGTGTTAAGCTATTGACTGATTAGTTGATACCTATGATTATTGTCTGCAAACACTTGTTGGTCACTTGAAAGAATTGAATTAACGAATATTCGGTTTCAAATGTAAATTGAATTCATTCATATCACGATGGGGTTGGAGCATTTGCATTGGTTGGTTTTTCGTGACCATAAAACGAATGTGTTTAATCGTGATCCATAAAACGAATGTGGTTAATCGTGATCCATAAAACGAACTTTTAATCAGTTGACCGTGAGCTTAAACGGCGTCTACCGCAGGATTCGTTAATCTGCTAACCCGGATGGAGGGCGCAAGTCCATCCACATATGATTTCCGGTGGTCATATGTTTGTTGATCACATTTGTATGGTGCATACACTTGTCTGAATAATCACTTGCTTGAATGATTGTATTAATTGTGTTATGGAAGTTATTACTCACTAAGCTAGTTAGCTTACGCCCCATAGTTTTTATCTATTGCAGCAGCGAATTTATATGGCTTAGGCCGAGGCAAGCCACAGCACAGGTACCGGAGATAGGAGTTTCCCGTAGAAGTAGTCCATTCCTTTTTGTATAGACTTCCATTGGAAACTAAAGACTCTGGATGACTGTAACGGACTTGCTATTATTTTGCGGGGGAATGCCCCTTAGATTTTGTAAACTATAATTAAGCGTTTGATTTATTATCTATGGCTAGTGAATGCCACGTTAAACTGCTTAACTCCATTTGTCAATGTCACGCCCCGAAGGATACCTTAAATGTGGCAGTCCGCCGTACACAATATTAAAGCCTAAGAATGACCACCTCAGTCACGCGAAGGCTTCCATACTATGTACAAGGCGTCTAACACATAAAGGAGACAAATCGGAATGATACATTTTATGTTGATACAATTGAGTAACAATGTAAAGGAAATACAATCCACTATACTCCAAATACAAAACACTATACTTCAAAATACAGTTCATCAACTTCAATTACATTCATCCCAAGACTTCACTACATAAAACTATTACAAGGCAACTCGTAAAGCTTAGCCAAAAAGTTCAAGCATTCTTATATCTTGCCGGAATCCCGAAGTCATTCCCGGCTTCAACCATCTCGGTCCCCACTTAACATTCTTGGAATAACCTGCTCATTTAAACAACTATTGGGATATAAGCTACACTAGCTTAGTGAGAATTCCCTTAATTCCGTACCATAACAAACAAGTTATTAATCAATCATATGCTATGCATGAACAAACACGTGAGCAAGCAATTATGCATGGGTAACCGGAACCCACACACAGAACGGATTTACGCCCTCCGTATCTTGGGTTAGGAATGGTATTGAGTCTACACGACCGCTGCTAGTCCCCAAGCCCTGGCTCTTAGCACTCGACTCGGCTAGGCTCATACAAGGATGCATCCACATGCGCCTTAGTACCTTAGAATGAGCTCTGATACCGGGTCTCATTACTCAAACGAGTCCTCGGACCATACCGATCGACCTGCGTAGGAGTAGCACGCTACCAATTGCAATATGTCTGATGCGATGCATGATCAATTTACCTTTTGCTTAAGTCAAAATATTTATACATTCTTTAAAGTGACCAGGCAATATCATACACATAAATAATATGAACCGTGCAGTTATCCAATCAAATCGTGGTTTCGATATGCTTTAGTATTCCTTGGCATACATTTATCACAGTCTCATCATATATCCCATCCCCATTCATATCGATTTTTATCTTGTTCCTAAAATTCTAATGCGACTAATTACAAGCACAATCAAGGTAACAAAACAAGGAGAAAACTCACTCAGCCATTGGATCACCGGTCTTCTAGTAATAATAATCCGGTGGTAGGGAATCGTCGAACTTGGGATAACCTAAAAAGGAAGAAATACTCTAATAAGTATTTCAACTCAAACTAATCCAACGACTTCATACGAACTTATCAAATTCGTAATTCGCGTCCTAAGCAGGAATTTTAACTTAAAACGGCCATAACTTGGTCATTTTAACTCGGAATCTCGCAAATTTTATATCGATTTCTATCTACTTCGGAAGAGATTTCTAAATATGCACTTTAAATCAAGTTTTGAAAATATCTAAGCCTCGGAAACGAGGGATCATATCTGTACAGCGGGTATATTGGTTCCGAAATGCGGTTTTCATGATTGCACTTGCGATTCCTAAGTGTAAAATGAAACTAAATGCAATGGTAATGATTTTCCCTATCATGAATGTCATGATATGAACTCTAATGAGCCTAAGTTCTTATAGCTCTTTAGGTTTAAAGAATTTACATAAACTTTTCTTAGAAAACCATTTCATATTAATGTTTAACAAGTGAGTTTACTACACTTAGTCACACCTACATATTACAAGGATTTTCTTTTAGGAAAAACTCTATTTTGCTTAAAGAATTTTGACCCTCATATTAGTTATATCCTAAGGCCTTTATTTCTTAAATAAAATCTTCATTTATAAACTTTTATGGGTCTTTTTCTATGGGGTTTCCAAAAATCCGAATTTAGAAAATTCCACTTTCAAGTTGATTCCTTTGAGAAAAATATATTTTATACTCAAAACTTTAAGTATTTATTATACCTATACCCTAAGGACTTCATTTATTTAAGAAAATACCATTTTTGAAGTTGGAAAAATAGTGTTTTCTAACCCTACATCTATTATTACGAATTTCATCTATATGACTTTTAGTTCAAAACTTCTATTGGACTTCATTTCTTGTTTCCAACATTTTCTTTAGAAAAATCTCATTTAGACTCATGAAAAATACTACCAAACATTATCTATTACCCATAGGCTTCATTTCTCTTGTAAAATACATGTTTAGAAGTTGATAAAAGTGTTTTTAACCTAGGTTTCTAAAGTCATCCGAATTTACACAAGTTCATATTTGAAAAGTGTTTTCCTTTTTGACTTATTAACTTATCTAACCATAGATCTACATACTAGGAAGGTGATTTACTAAAGACAAAAGCATTAAAGACTATTAATGCACATAAACACAAAATAGAAATGAAATCTTAAATGCCTACATGATATGAGTAGTAAAATGATAGATCTACTATATATGCTTAAATGAGTTTTGAAAACATAAAAACTATATTTTTATAAAAGATCTTTGTTTAAAATACTTTTTGATGGATAAACATAAAGCTTTTGTATGAAAGCTCTTTAAAGTTAGATCACTTTGTAATGGTTCGGTATTTTGTTTGATATCTCATTGTCCCTACTAAAAGATCATGGGGACATTGGTTGAAATATCCAAGAATCACTTAGCCATAACAAAGATCTAAGTGGAAAGTAAAAGGCTTACTTACTTGAAGTGGAAATGGAGATGAAAGAGAAATGGAAGTTGTGTGTATGTGGGGGCTTAAAGTTTCGGCCAAGAGGGGAAATGGGGAGAGAAAGAGAGCTTTTCACTTTGTAAATTTGGAAAGTGAAAGAATGAGGAGAGAGAGAGAAAAGTAGTTATATAGGATGGAATTAGGTTAAATGAGTTAGTTAAAAAAAAAAAAAATTTGCAAAATGGACATGGGAGGGGGGGGCATTCACGCCGGCTTGTAGCTTGAGGGGAAGAGAAGTTTGAAAATTTTGCTTTTTTTGATTGATTTAACTTGATGTGAAATTGTTAAGAGTGTAAGAAAGTTAAGGACAAAAGTTATGGAGAAAGGAGGATTTGAGTGATGGTAAGGGTTAGACTTGTAGGGTGGCTAATAGGTAGACTAGGTAGGTGGTACTTTTGAATAGTGAGGAATAGTTGACAAGACAATTTAATTTCCGGTAGTAAGGAAATACGAATAAAAAGGCTATAACTGTATTTTTCATAAGCCGGAAAATTATGAAAAATATATTTTTGAAATCCTTATTTTATTTCGATTCAAATGAGTATTCATAAAGAAATTTTTGAAATTCTAGTTCCGGGCACGCTTTTCTATAATGGGTCTCGGGATGACCCGGATTGAAATTTTCTCAAAATCTGATCTTTTCTTGGTTTGAAATATAATCAAGAACTATATTCAAAATTAATTTTGCTTATAAAAGTTTCTTATTTGGAAACCGTGGAAAAGCCGGAATTGGGTTTCTAAGTCTTTCTCACAAAGCTTGAACTAAACTTTAGGGTTTCATTTTCTGGTTTTCGAAGTTTACTTGATTACTAGGAAACCAGGGTATAATAATAAAAAATAATAAAATTGTGTAATGAAATAAAATGAATAGTGCAAAAGAATAATCAATTACCGGTAGAAATGAAAATACGGTAAAAAGGTTATAACTGTAACTTTTATAACCCGAAAAATTATATAACTGATATATTTAGAAATCTCGTGGAATTACGAGTCTAACGGTACTAATGGTATATTTTTGATATCTCGAGCCCGGGACACGCTTTTCGAAGTCTGTATCCGAACGGGTTCGAGATAGGTCAAAAATTTACCAATCTGATATTTTGAACAAACTTATATTACTACGAGCTATTCTACTTATTTAAACTACCTCTTCGGCCTCTAGAGTTAAGGGCGCTAGATTGCCGGACTTACGCTATTGTATTCCGGTTAGGGTTTCCGGATGACTTTCCGGTTTAGGTATTGCCAAGTTGGAAACTGAGATTTTCTGTTTATACAACGTATTAGTTTGAGAAATTTATTTTAAATTTTATTTTTATAAGTATTTAATATCTTACTGCTTTCGGAAATCTGAATTGAATTATTATATCCGGAGTTATATCGGTAATGGTTACCGGATATGATTTTCTTGAGTTTGAGTCAAATATCGATTTTTGGAATGATTTTGGGGAAATCTTGATTTTATAATTTGCTTTGAAAAAGGATCTTCATAGTGTTTTGTTTTCGAATTTATTTTTGCTTCGATTTAAGGTTTTATGAACAATTGGTTAACTTAAGGATTATCTAATTTGTTATTTTGTTTCTTGAATTCTTCCTTCTTAAGATTTACGAGATTTCAATTTCTAACTCGTTCTATGATTCTTGGGAGTTTGATTTGATCGTTAGGGCTTTATTGTGATTTCCGTCTTTAGGATTATTAGTCTGGTCGTTTGGGGAATTTCCAAAGTCTATATTTTATTATTGGCAGATAAAGTTTTCTTAATCGTGCCAAAGCCTAGTTATGGAATTGGCCTTTGGTGATTTCCTGATCCTTCAAATTGTCATGTTATGGATTAACTTGCCTTTTAGCAAATTATCACTGTGTTTTATTTTTATCCCGATTTCTATAAATTATAGATTAGGTAAGCAGTTTATCTTACGTAATGGTTTTTGGACTTAAGGACTTTTGTAGTCCTTATTTTATTTTTAGATTTTCTCAAGACTAATGAATTCTTACTTTCGTTTATATTTTAGGACTCGTTCAAAGTTCGGTTTTAATTTGGAGTGATTTTTTTAGGTTTTAATTTCGAAGTTCATCGTAGAATTATTTACCGAAATTTTCCGGGGTTTACAGTCAAAGTATTCTATTGTCGTAAAGGAACGCTTTACATCTAATTAAGACTCCCGAAGGGCTCGGATAGAGCACTCGAGAGTCTTACTTAGTATGTGGCGGGCTGTTACGTTTAGGATACCCTATGGGGCGTGACAACTGTGCTGTGGCTTGCCTCGGCCTAAGCCATATAAATTCGTGCTGCAATAGATAAAAACTATGGAGGCGTAAGCTAACTAGCTTAGTGAGTAATAATTTCCATAACACAATTAAATACAATCATTCAAGCAAGTGATTATTCAAGCAAGTGTATGCACCATACAAATGTGATCAACAAACATATGACCAACCGAAAATCATATGTGGATGGACTTGCGCCCTCCATCCCGGGTTAGCAGATTAACGAATCCTGCGGTACGACGCCGTTTAAGCTCACGGTCAACTAACAATATTTCGTTTTATGGATCACGATTAACCAACAACGTTTTATGGATCACGATTAACCAACATATTCGTTTTATGGATCACGAAAAACCAACCAATGCGAATGCTCCAACCCCATCGTGATATGAATGGATTTAATTTACATTTGAAACCGAATATTCATTAATTCAATTCTTTCAAGTGACCAACAAGTGTTCACAGACATTCATCATAGGATATTAACTAATCAGTCAATAGCTTAACACCCGGTTTCGATATTCCTTACGTTCCAATTCACATATCAGCAGTAAACAACATATATAATTCCTGTATACCCCATCATGCATATACAATTTCTTTTTATCTTTGCCTACACCACTAGTGCCACTACATTACAATCACATTCATTAATTGAGAATGGGAGTAAAACTCACTCGGCCATTAGACGCCAATCTTCCTAGTAGTAATAGTCGAGAGGTAGAGTGTCGTCCTGCTCGGGATCACCTACCAAGCAAGAATAATCCTAATGAGACTCTCATTATGTAACTAAATCAAGCTATACATCTTAACTATATGGATTCGGATTTCTCGCTATTTGTGGAAGTTCCGACTTAGAACGGCCATAACTTGGTCATTTTAACTCGGAATTTCGCAAATTTTATATCGATCTCTATCTACTTCGAAAGATATATCTATTTCTAATATTAAATCCAAGTTTTGAAAATAGTAAGGTCACTGAACAGTGAGATCAGATCTGTTCCGCAAGTGTTCCAATCTCAAAAATTTGTTTTGCTTTTGATAAGAAATGTTCCTAGTTGATGATTCATGCATGAATGATATGGGAATGAATTACTAATATGAATGTCATGTGATGAACTTAATATATGCATGGTCATAATAACTTTTGTGATAATAAACTCATATGAACTCTTAAGTGTTGGGAAATTCCCATAAAGATTATTTCTAAGAAGCTATTTTTCCACATTATACTCCTTAGGGTTTCCTTGACTTTTAATCTTGTAATCCACTTATTATTTAACTAAAAATAAGTTCTCAAGGTCTATATTAATCATGGCCTCCATTCATGCATAAAAATTCCCATTTTTCATTTGGTAAACATGTCTTCGAACTAGCTTTTTGTAAAAATCCGAATTTCTAAATTTCATTTTTCTTTAGGGAAAACTTATCTAATGCATTAAAAATTGAAGCTCCAATATGTATATTATCTAAGGACTTCATTTAGCTTATAAAACATCCAATTTAGACTTAAATACCAAGTGTTCTTGTAGGCATGAACTTAAGTTACGAATTTTAACTATTGATCAACATTCCAACATCTCTCATTCTAACTCCACCACTTGTTTTACATTTCTATCATGCCTAAACTCATCTAAACTTATAAGAATCATTCCTTCAATATACCTATCACACATACCCTTCATTTTTCTTATGAAACATGACTTTAAAAATGATTTTGGTGGTTTTCCAAGTAGGGTTTCCATTTCATCCGAATTTTCAACATTTCATATTTGACAAAGTCCTTTCTTTTTCAGTGTTCTTGCTCCCTATATGTAAAGATCTACTATCCAACATCTGTATACATGAACAAGACTACATTTTTATGATCATCAATGCATGAAAATAAAAATAACTCTATGATTATACATGTAAATGACAATGTGAGTGTCTAAACTTTTAGATCTACTAAGTATGATGCATGGATCATGGATCTCATGGCATGAACAACAATATATATGCAAGATCACTTCTTTACATGCATGAACAAGAAGATATATTAACATAAACTCATTTAAACACTAGATCCATGTCTTGTGATGGCTTGATATTCTTGTTCATGTGTTTTCATGTCCCTAGCAAGAGCATCATGGGGTTAAATGAGAAAACACACAAGATATAGTCTTGCCATTACAAGATCTAGGATGAACAAGACTTAAATACACATACCAAAGGAGTCTTGAAGGAGGAAAGAAGAAGAAACAAAGTTGGAAATGTGAGGATGGGGAGGGGGGCAAGCTCACGGCAATAAGAAGAGGAGAGAAGAGAGGTTTTTTTTCTTTTACAAAATTTGAAACAAAGGAAATGAAGAGAGAGAGAGAAAAATATGTATATATATGAAGATATTAGGGTTTGTTTAGTAAATAAAAGTTGTAAAAATAATTCAATTAAGGAAAAGCAAGGGGGGGGGGGGCGGGGGCTGCGCCGGCCTCATCTTGGTGTGTGTGTGTGTGTGTGTTTAAAATTTGATATTTTGTAATATAGTAAATTAAAATGTAATAAAAGTGATAATTGATTAAGAGACAAAATTCATTGGAAAAGAAAATTGAAATGAGTAGTTGTAAGGATGTAAGAATAGGGTATGGGTATTGTGTAGTGTAGGTTGTACTTGTGAATAGTAGACAAGACATCTACTTTACTGGTTGTTCCGAAAACACGGAAAAAGCTATAACTGTAATTTTTATAGCTCGAAAAATTACGAAATTGATATTTTTGGAATCCTTATAAAATTACGGTTCTAATGAATATTCCGGAACATTTTTCTGAATCCGTGGTCTGGGGCACGCTTTTCCGTAATTGAGCTTGGGAAGGCCCGGAATTGAAAAATTCCCGAATTTAAAACTTTCAAAGGTTTAGAATGTACTTTTAAACAATAATTCAAATTCATTTACTTCATAATTTATTTTATTATAAAACCGAAGGAAAGCCGGATTTAGGGTTCTTAGGCTTCACTCAATAGACTCAAACTGGACCGGATTAGGGTTTCGCTTCCAACTCCCTGGGTTTCTTGACTACTGAGTATACCGGGGTTTACACATAGCATATGCGTGAAAATTTAAATGAACTTGTTTGAAACCATGGTGCGAATGAAAAAAATACCTCACTAAGCTAGTTGTAAGCTTATAACCTTATAGATTTTGTTGAAACAGGTATACTCGTGGCTTAAATTGAAGATTATGACATTAAGGAAGTCATGGAAGGATGTTAAACTTTTATGAAGGCAATGGGAACATAGGATGAAGTTACTTTGTAAGGTTCCTTATTGTAATGTATGCTATGTTAGTGTTTTGGAAATTTCTAAGAAGTGTATTTATTTTGACTTTAAGACAATAGAGGGTTATGCCCTTAAGAATTGTAATTTACTATGTTTATGTTTTATGATAAGTATTCTTCTTGCCTTGTTACTTAATCATTATTAATGTAAATTGCGCTACTCTAATGCGTTCTCTTGGTTGTAATGTATGCCTTGTACATGATATGGAAGCCTTTGCATGACTAAGGTAGTCATTCTTAGGCTTTAGTATTGTGTACGACAGACTGCCACGTTTAGATACTCCTTGGGACGTGACATCAACAATGTTAAATTCTTTTTGTGAATAAAATAAAGGAATGTTATCCCTCGCATTCTTTAATTCTTTTTAAATAAGCCACAACTTTGTTTTTTAAGTCGAGTGTCATTTATTCTTTATTTCTTTAGTCTTTAATAAATAAATGAAAAATAACATGTTTTGTTGTTTTCTGACTTGGCTCTTAAAAACTTTCGAAAAGAAAAAGACACTATTCATTTTACACTTGATATAAATACTGTTTTTGCACTCGAAATTTTTTTTTTTACTGGTACTTACGAACATTTCACAAAAAATCCCAAAACCTTCTAGTATTTCAAAGCTGTAATCATCTCAGGTATGTTATTTTCTTTCTTTCTTTCCTATTTTCGCTGTTATTATAGAATGTGCATTATATTTCAGATTTTTAGGGTTTTTGAGATTTCTATATGAACTTGATAAAAATGATGAAACTTCTATTTTTAAAGTAGTTTGTTAAGTAATATTATTCTTAAAACTTTGTGTAAACAGTTATAAACTTCGTTTTCTTCTCGGATTTATTAGTTCTCTCGAAACCCTAGTTTGTCTCTGATTACTCAAAATGATGATGGCAAAATAGAAATATGTGTTTCAAGTATAAGTAAGTTTGAACTAATGTGTGTTTATCTTTTTGAAAAAAAAAAAAAACCAAGCATTTTGGTGCCATTGTCGAGGATTGGTGTTGGATTTAATATTATTTTTGAAGCCCAACAGGGCAATAGTGGAAATCAATTTTCATTTGTTGTTCTAACGGCCTTTTGCATATTTATATCTCTTTGTTAGAATAGCCATCTGTTTTCTGCAGTATTTCTATTTGGTTGTTTTGTTTAGGATGAGCACCATATGCCACTTTTTTTTTCCAACAATTGGAGGATGCCTTGAGATAACAACAAGAAGGGCTCGTCCCTCATCAATAGGATAATAACCAGTCAACGTTTTGCCGGCAGTTACCTTGGAGTGTGTTGGAATCCCCTACAAAAGTGGAATCCTTATCCTTAGTATCAAAATGTGCAACCCAGAAACTTCAACTCTCATTCCAGCTTGGAGGAAACCCTCATTTCTTTCATCAAAGAAACTGATCACCAATTTCAGCAAACTGAGTTGGCACTTGAAAGCTACTCAAGATCTCTCGAAAAGCTTGAAAACAAGGTAAAAAATGTTGTGACTATGCTTAGAGAGAGAATTATGAGGGAGCTTATGCTATTTCTATCATGCCCCAACGGATACCCTAAACGTGACAGCTCACCGTACGCAATATTAAAACTTAAGAATGACTACCTCAGTCACTCAAAAGCTTCCATATTTGTACAAGGCGTACATTCACATCAAAGGGAGACCGGTGAAGTAATGCATTTTAAGATATTGGCAGTGAAACATACAAAATATCACTTAATATAATTCATAGAAACATAAAGTCTTACAACTTCTAAAGGGCATTCCCCCGATAAGTTCATAACAACATGGTTTTACTAAAGATAAAATAACTAAAGCCAGAAGATTTTAAAAGAAATCTACTCTTCAAAATAGAATTCCTCCAAAAGCTTCTCAAAATAAGGATTCTACCCGGGGAATCAAGGTGGTCTCGGGTGCAAAAGATAATCCTGCAATATCAAAAGTCTATAGGAGTATAAACATGACTTGCTTAGTGAGATATTCCTTACGCAAAAGTACTCATAACAAGCAATCAACCAAGTTTATTAAACAAGCATATGAATGCAACAACCATATGATCAAACAGTACATATGACTATCCGGTTTCGTATGTGTGATGGATTTACCCTTCCATCGGTAGTTAGGGAATGCTTTGAACTGGGCCCCGAATGACCTCTTTAAAGTTTGCGCACGTCTTGGGGTTCCAACGAACCATACTACTAGTCCCCGGGCTTTTCATACCCAAAGCGATCGATCCGGCTCGGCTAGACCTTGAGGTCGTATTCCCCAAACGTCCTAACCCTCAAGATGTAGCTAGGAAGCTTACCTTTCCGGTCCCACGCTGAGGAGTAGTAGCAAAATTTCGAAATGATATTCTAAGTGATATGCATGAGCAATTTACTATATGGGGATTTCAATGTAACATTAAATCATTTTAAAGCGATCAAATAATATTTGCACACATAACAATTCATACATAGAAACATTTATATCAATCATAAATCGGATTCCGATATACTTATTGTTCATTGATCGCACATAACAATTCACATACATAATTCCTATAATATCCCACATGCATATCAATTTTATCACTTCCTAACATCTAGTGCTCTATTCTACAAGCACATACGTGAATATGTAAACGTAAAGGAAACTCACTCGTCAATAGCTTTCTTCTAGGAGTCGAAGTAATCCTCTGAGAAGGGAAGATCTTCGTCCTCGACACCTAGACCAAAAAAAATACCGGACATGAGTATTTCATCCAAGATCTAGTCAAACTCTATAATTCTATATTATTGAATTTGTCAAAAATCGTATGAATGGAAATTCCAATTTAAAATGGTCATAACTTGCTCAATTTAACTTGGAATTTCACATATTATATATCGATTTCTACCTATTTGAAAAGAACTATCTATTCCTAAGGTTATTTTTATCAAAAGAAGTTATTTGGGTCTCGGAATAGTAACGGACAGAATTGATACGAATTTTCCAATTTTTAAAACTAGAGTTTTTAAACTTTTCTTCATTCAAGAAATTTTGTACAAAAATATAGATATATTGTATGGTTGATAAATCCCTTGAATACACATATATATATACTTAAACCATATGCATGAATTTAGTGGTGTTGTCTCAACAATGATCTTGTAAAACAATATGTCTTGAAAGTGAGATGAGCTTAGTTTTGTTAAAAAAAATTTCTAATTTTACTATAAGTGAGCATCTCCTTCTTGTAACTCCATTTCTTAAATAAAAGAAATTTTAATCTTTTTAAATTCCTACTACTTTATTTCTAATGTTTTGAAAAACATAGTCTTTCTAAATACTTCATGGTTATATGTTCTATAGCTTTTCTAAAGTTAGATCTACTTTAAAAGAAATGATCTTATAAGTTAATTTTGAAAAACTTATCTAGACTTTAGTATTTTAAAGTGTTGGTAGAAAAATTTTATAAAAGAGTTCAAGGAAACTCTTGGTTAAGTCAAAAATTAAGTTTAAACAAACTTTCTTTATTTTATTGGTTTGAAAAGAGAGTTTGATAACTTTATTTTCATTGATAAAATATCATATAGTATTTTTACTAAAACTTGATGTAAACCCCCAAATTTTCGGAATCGGTTAGCATAAAACCCTAAACCGGAAGTCAAACGGAACTCTAAAGGTCAACAAAACCCTAGTTTACCATATCCAACTAAATCCGGCATTGCCGTTTTCCTTGGCCCTGAAAAACGAAGTTGGATTTATTAGCTAAAATAGTTCGTAATAATCATAGGTTTTATAAAAATTTCAGTTTCGTGAAATTCGGGTGTCCTTCGAACCCGATCGGACACAGTTCTCGAAAAACATGTCCGGAAGCCCGAAATAGTAAAAATATTCCGAATACACCGTTAGACTCGTAAAAATATAAGTTTTCCAAAAGTATCAGTTTCATAATTTTTCGGTAAGTAAAAATAACAGATATAGCTATTATATGCGTGTTTTCTTACTACCGGTACTTTAATTGTCATATCTACTTTACATTACACTATTCATTACTATTCTACACTATTCTTTTATCTCTACTTTTTCTTACACCTACTCTTACACTCTACAAAACCTATAATCTTAACTTTTTACCTTTCCCATAACTTTATATCACATCTACCTACATATTACATCTTTTATTTCTTCAAAAAGTCAAAAAAATAAAACAAAACACCCTCCCCATGCATGGCCGCCCCCCCCCCCCCCCCTCTCTATGCCCTCAATTTGTTTTAATTTCACTTTATTTTAATCACACAAAAATCACTCCTCAATTTCCTATAAATACCCCCTTCTCTTTCACTTCTTTCACACCACTTCTACACTAAAATTACTCTCTCAAAATCTCTCAAGAATTTCTCTCAAGAAGTTCTTTCAAGAAGTTCTCTTTAGCTCATCTCCTTTAGGTAAAAATTCTTCAAGAAGTTTCCATGTTCATCTACTTAGTATGAACTTAATGTGTGTTTTCTAAAACCATGAAGGTTAAGAAAGCAACAATAGGTTCATACTTTGTTTTTGTCCATAATTATAATTCCTTTATGTTCATGTTTCATTTATGTTTCTCTTATGTTCATTTATGTCTCTTTTATGTTCATAACTATCTACTATATCTATATAGCTATATATACTATTTAGAGCATATAAGCTCATGATCTTGCAATTTATTTACCTTTCATGCAATTTATTTACTTCAATGCATTTTATTTATTCCGAGTTGTTTTTAAGACTAGTCTCTAGTCTTAGACTTGTCCTCATCAAGTCAAAACAAGTTTTTTTCCTTTCATTTTATTTCATTATGGGACTAGTTTACTTCTTAGTCCCGGGAGCCTTGAAAAAGCTAAGACTCCAATACTTGACTTTATTATTATGCTTTATGTTATTTTGGTTATTATTATCCTCATAATCATGTTCATTTAGATTGTTGTCCAAAAATTTTATTTTCTAAAGATAATTAAACAAAAGAAGGATTTTTGTCACTTGAAAATAAGTTTATGAAGCATAAAAATATATAAGATAAAAAATAAACTCATTCCTTTTCATATTACAAAAGAACTCACTATAATTTTATAAACTACTTTTACTTTAAAAAGCCACTTAGATCCTTATTATTCCACCTTGTTTTTTAAAAGAAAATATTTTGTTGACAAAAATGGTTCTTTTCATAAGAAAGAAAATAAGATGAATGACTAAGGAAATTTTTAAGTAAAGACCTTTGCAAACAAATAGGCAAAGAAAATTTATGGTTTGAAAATAATAAAGTTATTTCTTTTCAAGTTACAAGAAGAAGTTAATAAGATTATAGAAATTAGTTTTTCTACAAAAAGTCCTTAATTGTTCCACATTGTTTTTATGAAGAAAACAAATTTTCATGCATGGATGATTATTTTTGAAAAATATGAGACATGAGAAAAAGAATGAGAAATATCAAGTAAGGATTTTTGCAAAACAAGTAAACAAAGGAATTTACACAAGAAAAATGAAGAATAGCATATTTCCTAGAAAACTTCAAATATAGTATTAATGTAACTTAGAAAGTAGAAAATTTTATTTTCAAAGGTCACTTAGAAAAAGATAAATAAAACCAACATAAAACGTTTTTAGAAAATAAAGAAAACAAGGTATTCATTTCAAAGAAATTTAAAAACAATTTCCGAAAACTTCAACCCGACATTGTTTTACCTAAGAAAAATAATTGGACAACAAGACACTTGAGCATGCTTAAATATGAGTTATATAGTTATAAAAAGAGAAATTTTCAACTATATAGATAACTAAGTATTTATCAAACGAATTTTGATTCCTTGAACCAAAGTTGTTTTTACTTGGAAATCCGTGGTGAATTTTGTCACTACTTTTTCAGAGCCTATATGGCCTTTTTGTTGGATATAATTTCGAAATGGGTAGATCTTTTCGAGTAGGTAAAATCGATATATTATATGCGCGATTCCGAGTTAAAATGACCAAGTTATGGCCATTTTAAGTTGGAACGTTCTTTCATACGAACTTTGACGTTCTTTGACATTGTTTTGTCAAAATTCAAGAAAATCATCAAGAAAAACTCATTGTGGGTATTTTCTTTGGCTAGGTGACCCCGAGAAAGGATTCCTTTACCCGAGGATTATTACGATTAAGTGGAGTGTGTGAACGACTCATCCGCTTAGAGGAATAGACGACAATGGCATCGTGAGTTTATTTCCATTAAATGCTACACTTGTTGTGCTTGTAAATTAGTTGCACTAGAGTTAGGAAAAGATAAACCGATATGCATGTAAAATAATTCCTTGAAAGAATCCTAAGAATGTCGAAGCCAGAATTGTTCTAAGTGATTGTTTTAGTTTAATATTGATTTGTGTGAAATTCCTTGATTGCCATAAAGTTGAAAATAATTATGTTATGACTTTATAAATTAATGAACTCATGCATACCACGAAGTGAGTCACATTGCATGGTTGAGTTATTATCCTTGGGTGAGAAGGATAGTAAGCTCATGTCGAAAGCAACACTTGGCGGGAGATCCGAAAGCGATTGCTTGGCGGCTTAATGGAATATGCTTGGCGGTAGATCCAAAAGCAAGGTCAATCAAGTAGATTTGGAATGCTCGACGATGTGTGCTCATGAGCAAGAAAACTTTTTAATTAAACCTACTTGAATTGAGGTTACGTATCACCAAACCCCGAATGGAGGGCGTAAATCCATTCAACATATAGTTCCCGGAAAACTATATGCTTGTTTGCCCACGTGCTTGTGCATTACATTTGTTTGATTAAATCAACTTGTTTGAATCTTGTTACAAGAAGTTATTTATGGAAATAGTTCTCACTAAGCCTTTAGCTTACACCCCAATAGATATCTTTTGCAGTTCCCTTACTTATGGTTAAGGCACGTGGACCATGCGGGCAGGTAATCTCTTTTGGATATTAGAAACTTGGATAAAGTGTAGCATAGTATCAGCATGCAAATATTCACATGATAGGTTAGTGATTTAGGGAATTGTTCCTAAGTTTGTAAAGTCTTTGCCATGAACAAATAATTATTGTGAATCCTCTTTTCTTAATGTGTTTTTATATCTCCTTAAGCTTCATAATTCCATATATGGTCCTCTAAAATTGTGAAAGTAAGCCTTACACTTAATATAAAAGCTTTTGGGAATGACTAAGGTTGTCATACTTAACCTTTAATGTTGAGTGTGGCGGACTGTCACGTTTAGGGTACCCATTGGGGCGTGACACTTGAACTAATCTTATCAAATTTTAGAAAGTATTTATTAAGATAAAACTTTAAGTCTTTAAGGAAAAATAATTTCTTATGTGACAAAATTTATATTTAAAGAGAGTTTATTTTTATTACTTAGGAAATCTCATTTTCATCATGGTTGAGACAATATCAACATGTTCTTGCATGAATGAGAATATATAACTATAAAAACAACATAAATATGATAAATAAGAGCATAAAAGTAAAGTTAAGTATTGGGAACCTTAGCTTCATCAAGGTATCCCGGGACTAAGAATAGACTAGTCCTCAAAGAAAAAGAAAAGCGAGGAAATAACATTATTTTGACTTGATATGGACAAGTCTAAGACTAGAGAGACTAGTCTTAATAATTGCATGAAATTAAATAAATTGCATAACTTGAAAGTAAATAAATAATAAATGAGCTTATATGCTCTAAATAAATATATATATATACATAATATACATAATACTTTATATAAGATAGGTTAGAACAAATAATAATAACAATAACAATAACAACATAATAATAAAGAAAAGAATAGAACATGAACAAAAACAAAACATGAATAAATTGTTGCTTCTTTAACTCAATGAGTCTAAGAAACATGCACTAAACTCATATTAAGTTATATGAACATGATGAGCATATGGAAGAAACTTTTACCTAAGGTTTACGTATTGGTTGAAGAAGAAAAGAATGGGTTGTAGTATTATGTGGGTCTTGGTTTCCTAATAAAAAGAGAGATTGGGAGAGATTTTGGGAGAGTGATTTTATGGAGTAATTTTGGGAGAGTTTTAGTAGAAAATAAGTTATGTGAAAGAATGAAAGAGGAAGGGGGTATTTAAAGATTTTTGGAGTGGAAATTAGATGTAATAAAATAAATTGAAAAAGAAAATAATATGATGAAAGGGAGAGAGAGATGGTGCCGGTTCTACAAGTAAAAGGGGGAGGAAAATTGATTTGTTTTGTTTGTTTTGTAATAAAAGAAGTAATGTGTAAAGTGTAAAGTGTGATGTGATTAAAGTTGTATGGGGAAGGTAAATTGTAAGATATAGGTATGGTAGAGTGTAAGAATAGAGTATAAGAAAAAGTACAGATAGGTGAATAGTAATAAATAGTAGAAAAGTACTAGGAATAGTAGACTAGACAATTAAAATACCGATAGTAAAGAAAATACACGTAAATAAGCTATATTTGATATTTTTAGTTACCGAAAAATTCTAAAACTGATATTTTTGGAATCCTTATATTTTTACGAATCTATTTGTGTTGTCGGAATATTTTTACTATCCGGTGCTCCAGGGTACGGTTTTCGAAAACTGATCCCGATCGGATCCGAAGGACACTAGAAAATTAGGAATCTGATATTTTTAGGCTTTCCTATATAATTACGAACCATAATCCACAATTATCTCAATTTCGTTTTCTAGGGCTAAAGAACACGGGATTACCGGATCTAGATTCACTAGGTTAAACATATAACTCGGTTAATTTTAGGGTTTCGTTTTGACTTCCGGTTCTTAGGGTTTGCTAATATTATCGAAAAATCTAAGGGCTTACAATTTCCCTCAGAAGTGGTAGGTAGTTAAAAGAGACAAGAGAAGGAAAAAAAGAGGAAAATGAAGAAGAAAATAGGGTTAAAAAAGAACAAGAAAAAGAAAAATGTGCAGAAAATAAAACACATACAAAAGAAAAAGAAGAAAAAGAAGTTGAGCCGAAAAATAGTGTATCTCCTATTGAACCATACAAACCTCCTTTGCCTTGCCCTATAAGGGCGAGGAGGAGAAGAGATGAGGAATAGTTTAAAAAGTTTTTAGAATTGTTTAAGCAACTGCATATAAACCTACCTTTGGTTAATGCACTTTCGCAATGCCAAAGTATGCAAAATTTTTGAAAGAGTTGCTTTCCAATAAGAAAAGATTGGAGGAGGGGTCCCTAGTGACCCTTAGAAGAGATTGTATTGCAATTTTGTTAAACAAGATCCCGAAAAAAGGAAAGATCTAGGAGTTTCCTCATACCATGCTTAATAGGGAATCTCCCTGTGGAAAAGGCATTAGTTGACTTAGGGGCGAGCATTAACCTCATGCCCTATATCATGTTCAAGGAACTGGGGTTAGGAGAACCAAAACTGACAAGAATGAGCTTACAATTAGCTGACAAATCTACTAGATGCCCTAAGGGAGTAGTTGAGGATGTTCTTATTAAGGTCCAGAACTTCATCTTTCCTACTGATTTTGTGATTCTGGATATGGATGAAAGGATTTATGTCCCTTTGATTTTGGGAAGAACATTCCTAGCAATTGTAAGCCCCGAAAAATTTTAGTAAATAGTCCAGGAGGTGAACTTGGAAAAATAAAACCCTAAAAGCCACTCTAAATTAAAACTGGACTTAGATAAGTCCCAAACTCTAAACGAACCCAAAAATTTCTAAATAGTGAGAGAAATAAGAAATCTCAGCAATAAGCTAGCAACTCAACATACTTCCATTCTAAAACCCCTACGTACGACAAATTTTCTAATCAGCCATAACTTACAAATTCGGGTAAAATGGAGCCCTAGAGCAAATTGCTAAGAAGTAGATAGTGATTAACCTTCGGGAATAAAACCCAATCCAAAGAATTCCGAGAACGTGTGAGATACTAAGTTCTTATGAAATCGCCCTTAAAATAAATCCGACTAATCAAATAGGTCACGTAAGTATAAAATATTAGTTTTTATGTTGTCAATGGGGCGAACCGGGAGGTCAACCCAGAAGCCTAAGTCCTTGAACCTCCCGAGAAACTCCATACCTAGACCCGGCAATCGCGTATTCCTAAACCTAGGAGTTGGAACAAGAGGAAAAAGGTATAATCGGTTCGTATTAAGTCTAGGATACTCTGTAAAGATGAGATCAATGAAATTCCGACCTATTCCAATCAGATCAGGTGACAGTTTCGAAAAACGCACTCTAGGATTCAAAATGTTAAGAACATGTTTTAATGCCGTTAGACTTACATTTCTAAAGGATCTCTAAGTTATTAGTTTTACAAATTTTCTCATAGCTAGAATTATCTAATTTTACAAATCTGTTCGTATTTCGTTACTACCGGTAATTAGTGAGTCTTCCAGTACGGTTTAATATTTTTTTTTTAGTCACCTAAATTTTTCTTATTATTATTATTATTATTATTATAAGGTATACCCTAGTTCTCCTAGTGATCGGATAGTAATCGGACGAACTTTGGAAACCGAAGGACGAAACCCTATATCGGTCCGATTCCAGTTTAATGAGAGGAGCCTAGAAACCCTAGATCCGGCTTTCCTTCGATTTCATAATAAAAAAACTTTATAAAGTAAATGAATTTGAATTATTGTTCTAAAGTACATTTTAAACCTTTGAAAGTTTTAAATTCGGGAATTCTTCAATTCCGGGCCTTCCCGAGCTCAATTACGGAAAAGCGTGTCCCGGACCACAGATTCAGAAAAATGTTCCGGAATATTCATTAGAACCGTAATTTTATAAGGATTCCAAAAATATCAATTTTATAATTTTCCGAGCTATAAAAATTACAGTTATAGCTTTTCCCGTGTTTTCGTTACAACCGGTAAGCTTCTTTTTCTCTCTCTCCCTTCATTTCCACTCTTCTAAAAATTGTTCAAAGTAGAAAACCCTCTCTTCCCTCTTCCATTGTGCCGTGACCTCCTCCTCCTCCCATACTCACACACACAACTCAACTCCACTTCATTTCATCTCCAAATCTTCTTTAGGTGATGATTCTAAACCTTATTCCCATCTTTTCTTGTAATGGCAAAGCTATTCATGTGTGTTTTTCACATTTAATCCCAATGAGCATATGCTAGGGACATGAAAACACTTGTACAAGAATATCAAGCCATCACAAGAAGTGGATCTAGAGTTTAGAGGAGTTTTTGTTGAAGATGCTATCTTGTTCATGCATGTAAAGTAGGAATCTTGCATAGATCATTATGTTCATGCCATGAAACTCATGATTCATGCATTATATTTGATAGATCTAGTGTATAAACATCCATATCTTCATCTACAACTATGTTCATGTGAATATCTTGAGCTTCCATGCACTAAAGATCCTAAAGGCTTAGTTTTGCATGTATATATATGTGATAGATGGTAGATCTTCATGTATAGGAAGTAAGAAACTTGAAAAAGAAAAGATTTTTACTAGGAATGTTTTATGGAAATTCGGATGATTTTTGAAACCCATTTTTAGAACCCTTGAAACCACTTTAAAACTCATATTTTACACAAGAAATGAAGGGTATGTATAATAGGTATATTGAAGGAATGATTTTCACAAGCTTAGATGAGTTTAGGCATGATAAAAATGTAAAAACAAGGAGTAAAGTTAGAATGAAAAATATTGAAATATGAATGTGTAGGCAAATTCGTAATTTAGGTTCATGCCTACAAGAACACTTAGAATTTAAGTCTAAATTGGATGTTTTATAAGCCAAATGAAGTCCTTAGATAATATATATTGGAGCCTCAATTTTTGACGTATTAAACAAGTTTTCTCATAAGGAAATTGCAAGAAATGAAAATCTCAAAATTCGGATTTTTCTAAGTAGCCCATTCAAACACATATTTATTCAATGAAAAATGTGGATTTGTATGCATGAATGAAGGTCATGATTAGTATGGATGTTGGGAACTCATTTCTATTTAGATAACAAGTAAATTTCAAAAACAAAATCATAAAAACCCTAGGAAATGTAAACTTCGAAGAAATGGCTTCTTATAAGTAATCATCGTGGAATTTCTTGATAATTAGGAGTTCATGTGAGTTCATCATCAAAGATCATCAAAACCATGCATATATTGAGCTCACTACATGGTATTCATATTAGGAACCCATTTATATATCATCTATGCATGAATCATCAACTAAGAACATTTTTATCAAAAGCGAACAATTTTTCGAAATCGGGCAAGTGACAGAACGGAACTGATCCCACTGTTCCGTGACCTTACTATTTTCAAAACTTGGAAATAATACTAGAAATAGATAGGTCTTTCGAAGTAGATAGAGATCGATATAAAATTTGCGAAATTCTGAGTTAAAATGACCAAGTTATGGCCGTTTTAAGTTGGAACTTCCGCAAATAGCGAGAATTCCGATTTTTGTGAAGTATAGATACATAGTTTGAATTAGTTTAGTGATGAGATTCTTATTAGGCTATTCTTATTCGGTAGGTGAGCCCGAACACAACGATACCATATCACCCGACCACCGTTGATAAGAGACTAGCGTACCATGGCTGAGTGAGTTTCTCTTCCGATTCCAATTATTGCTTGTGACTGTAATGGTAGTCGCACTAGTTGTTAGGTGAAGATAAAAAGGAGATTACGTATGATGGGTTATATGGGAATTATATATTGTCTGTTGTTGATGTGTGAAATGAACCTAAGAAATATCGAAACCGGTGTTAAGCCATGGATTGATTATCTAGTGTTTTATATTGAATGTCTGCGAATAATTGTTGGCCACCTAAAAGAATTGAATTAATATATATTTGACTTAATTGTAATTGGATTCATTCATATCACGATGGGAATGGAGCATTAGCATTGGTTGGTTTTTCGTGATCCATAAAACGAATATGTTGGTTAATCGTGATCCATAAAACGAATATGTTGGTTAATCGTGATCCATAAAATGAATTTATGTTTAGTTGACCGTGAGCTTAAACGGCGTCGTACCGCAGGATTCGTTAATCTGCTAACCCGGGATGGAGGGCGCAAGTCCATCCACATATGATTTCCGGCTGGTCATATGTTTGCTAAACTCACTTGTTGATGCATTTCACTTGGTTGCTTAATTACTTGGTTGAATGTGTTGTGTTTATTGTAATTCGGAAGTTCCACTCGCTAAGCTAGTGTAGCTTATACCCCTATAGTTTCCTGTTGCAGTATGAGTACCTTTGGCTTTCTCCGAGGACCCATGGACACCAGGTACGGCTCTTGGATAATAAGGAGCTTTTGTTGAGGCCGGGGTCTAAAGATTAGAAATGGACTCTAATTCCATTTTCCGAATCGGTAATTGAAGGGCAATGTAAGGAAATGTGGGGATTGAGAATTGGTAACTGGTGTTATCGGGGGTATGCCTCCTAGATCATGTAATAGAATAATTCTTTGTATGACGGTTATGGTTTACATTCTTGCTGCTGTGTATATCTCTTTAAGCTACTACGAAGCAGAGTATGATCTATAAATGTTGAGAGCGAGCCTTACACTCGATGTTTAAGCTCATGGGGAGACTAGGATTGTCTTACTTGAGATTAAATGCTGAGTGTGGCGAACTGTCACGTGTAGGGCACACTTTGGGGCGTGACAGCAATCGCAGGGGCAGTTATTGATGTTAAAAATGGAAAGTTGGCGTTGAGAATGGGGGATGATAAAATGATAATAAAGTTATTATAATGCCTTAAAATAAGGCATTACAACCAGCCACATGTCCTCTCTTGAATAGGATATGCTAAGGCTCTAATATTCACAAATATACAAATATCACATGTAAACACACATATAGGGTATCTCATACGATGCTCAACACAACCTGTATAATCTGGAAACACAAGAAAACTTCATAACATTCATGTTTAACAAACAAACATCCTAGTTAGCATATCCACAAGCCAACTATCCAACATAACAACTGAAATTTGTCTACAAGAGAAAACCTTCATTTACAACTTAGTCTTCCAACGAGAAATGATCTAAAAACCATTCATAAAACATAATAATAAGCAAAATATAGTAAAATCAAGTCTTCAACATATCTAGGCACTTTTTTCTCCCAAAAGCCTATAATCAAAAGCCTAACTCTTAGCTAGGTAGTCAGGTCCAATATTGCCATCCCCTAGATCAAAGATCAGATCATAACCTGAAAGATCATATATAATGTCTTTATCACCTGTACTTGAAATTTTAAAAAGTGAGTTGCGAAGCCTAGTATGATAACTCTAATCCAAAAAAGCAAATGCACACACAACAAGTATATATATCAAATGCTCTTAGTCTAATGCAAGCAATCAGTTTGTTATCTTTTTATAGTCAGCAAATCAACACAATTCAGAACTATGTATACTCTAGTCCCAAACTCTAAGTAACTCAGACTCCTCTTGAAAAACAACCAACTCTTTGAAAATAAGATAATTATATACATATATGGATGAGTGGGTACTCCCCAAACATCCTTGTTTCCCCCTAATTCTATCTGAATCATCTCTATACACGAGTTTACTCGGGACAACCTCATACATAGATGATCAGGGTGCCTCACCAGTATCACTGTTTGCCAGGTCTTTACTAGTCAAAGCCAAACACAACCAAGCAAACAATTATTAAGCCGAATAGAATTAGGTTTATTATGAAGTTCTGTTCCTATAACCAACTAAGCAATACTAAACTTACAAGCAAATACAACAAGTAGGGATTGGTCGTACCTTTCTCAATTTCAGGAATACAACTCAAATCCTCAAATCTAATATCAACAATAACAAAGAAAACCCAAACTTTGCAAACTTCTATATCAACACCAACAACAGTTCCACAAGCTCCAATTATCCTGTTACAACATATATTTATACATCAACAGATATAAATACGTTATCAATATATCCTAACAGACATGAATTCTCCAAAAACCCTAACCTAACAAGAAATCTTTGATATCCACACCGTCTACTCCGATCAAACTCCACAAAATCCTCAAGAACAACAATGAATCGTACAAAACTTCACAAATACTGAAATTTTCACCAAAACCCTTGGTTTGCATATTAACAAGAATGTATAAGGATCATCCAATCATACATTGATTAAAATCCATCAACAAAAAGATGAAACTTATTGATTTAGATCACTAAAACCCGAATCACATTCACAAACTTGGATTCCACCAAAGCTAGGGTTTTTCTCCCACAAATCCTTCAAGAACATTAACAAAACCCTAAGAAATCATGCATAAATCCATAGAAAACATATTGTAGATGGTTAGAACACTTACCGAAATCAATCCTAAGCCTCACAAGACCCAAAGCACAAAGAATAAACCCTGAACTCTCTAGAGGAAAGAAGAAAAAATGAAGAAACAAAATCTATCAAAATCTGTCAACCGCTCGCATATATATAGATTTTTACTCCTACGCCGGCAAATTAAATCCCTACGTCGGTGGCGTAGGATCCCTAGGTGGTGGCATTGGATGTGCAACAAAAATCCTTTGCGTTGTTCATAACGCTATATACCAGCAAAACCCAAGGCAATGCCGATGGCGTTCGACCCTGGCGTTAGACAATAACACTTCTATTCCAAATCAATGCTGACAAACACACACCCACACACTCTGGTGTTTGACTCCAGCGTAAGAAAATTTGTCACTATGGACATCTTACGCAAGTATATACGCCAGTGGTGTACTCCTTCCAAAAGGCGGTGTTGGATCTGTAGAAAATTACAAAAATTCTAACATTTTATAATTCTTTCCCAAAACAAAATTTGACAAACTTAACTTGTTTTGTGGCTTTGAAATAAGCCTTTATATATATCATGACCTGTTTATCTTCATTTTATCTTATGTTTATGTGTGTTACAGTTATTAGGAAGTATGAAGCAAGGGATAATAAATGATGATGATTGTTTGACACTAGAGTTTATGGATGATGAGAATCTTGAATCAAATCAAGATTTGGCTAACAAGATCTATTTTGGGAAGGAAAATACAGATGATGATGAGCCTATAAAAGAATCTCTAAAGAGCGGAGTTAAAGAAGAAAATGCAGAAAACGAGGATGAGATAAGAAAAGAACAGGGTGATGCTCAGTAGCTCAAGCCTTTCATTGAAGAACCACCAGATTTGGAGCTGAAAGAGTCACCAAATCATTTGGAATATGCTTTCTTGGAAGATAGTTGCAAATTACCTGTTATTATATTTTCCAAACTCGATGAGGAGTAGAAGAAAATGCTTTTGGAGACTCTAAAAAAACATAAGAAAGCTATAGCATGGAAAATTGCGGACATCAAAGGTATAAGTCCTACCTTCTATACATACAAAGTTCTTATGGAAGATGCTTTCAAACCTGTGGTCCAACCACAGAGAAGTTTGAAACCAAATATGAAGGAGGAGGTAAAGAAGGAGGTGCTAAAACTTTTAGATGCATGGATTATTCATCCCATTTTTTATAGCGCTTGGGTGAGCCCCACACAAGTGGTACCTAAGAAAGGAGGAATAACAGTGGTTCCCAATGATCGGAATGAATTAATACAAACTCAGACTATCACTGCTTGGCAGGTTTGTATAGACTATAGAAAGTTGAATGATGCCACTAGAAAAGACTACTTCCCCCTGCCTTTATTGATCAGATGCTTGAAAGACTAGCAGGACATGAGTACTATTGCTTCCTTGATGGGATGTCTAGATACTTCCAGATACCCATAGCTCTAGAAGATCAATAGAAAACAACTTTTACATGTTCTTATGGAACTTTTGCATATAGAAGAATTCCTTTCGGGCTATGCAATGCTCCAACAACATTCCAAAGGTGCATGTTAGCTATTTTTGAAGAATATGTGGAGGATATAACGGAAGTTTTCATGGACGATTTCTCTATGTTTGGAAAATCATTTGACAATTGTCTTAAAAATTTAGACAAGGTCCTCCAAAGATGTGAAGATATGAATCTCGTGTTGAGTTGGGAGAAGTGCCATTTTATGGTACAGGAAGGAATTGCCCTAGGACACAGAATCTTAAGAAAGGGTATCGAGGTAGATACAACAAAAGTTGATACTATTGCAAAATTACCACCACCCACAACAAGTAAGGGCATTAGGAGCTTTCTTGGTTACACTGGCTTTTACAGAGATTCATTCGAAACTTTTCAAAAATAGCCAAACCTTTGACCAAACTTCTAGAAAAGGATTCTCCATTCGTTTTTATGAGAAATGCAACATAGCATTTGAGCTACTAAAGAAGAAGCTCACACAAGCACCTATGATGGTAGCTCCTGATTGAAATTTGCCTTTCGAACTCATATGTGATGCTAATGATTCAGCAATAGGAGTTGTTCTGGGGCAGAGGAGAAACAAGCATTTCCAACCAATTCATTATGCTAGTAAGACCTTAACTACTACTTAAGCAAATTACACAACCACAGAGAAGGAGCTACTCGCAGTCATCTTTACATTCGAAAAGTTCAGGTCTTATTTAATTCTTTCAAAAGTTACTATTTTTATTGACCAATATGCTTTAAAATAGCTTCTTGCAAAAACTGATGTAAAGCCTAGATTGATTAGATGGATTCTATTATTACAAGAGTTTTGATTTGGAAATAAAGATAAAAAAGGGTGTGAACACTTAGCTGTAGATCATTTATCACAGCTTGATAATCTTGTGAAAATTATTCTAAGATTGAGATTGATGAAACATATTCAGATGAAAAATTATGTTTTGTGTGCACCATAGATAATTTTGAGCCTTGGTTTGCAGATATAGCTAATTACTTGGTTGACAAAGAAATTCCCACAGAGCTTGATTATAACCAAAAGAAAAAGTTCTTTTCTGATTTGAGATATTATTTTTAGGAGGATCCTTTCCTTTTTTTGAATTTGCTTTGATGAAGTAATTCAACAGTGTGTTTCTCATGAAGAAGGCAGAAAAATTTTAAATCATTGTCATAATGAAACAACTGGGGGTCACTATGGTGTAAACAGAACATCATATAATGTTTTGGAAGCTTCATTTTATTGGCAATCAATTTTCAAGGATGCAAAAGTTTTGATTTCAAACTGTGACAGTTGTCAAAAGATAGGGAATATCTCGAAGACGGATGAAATGCCCCAAAATTTTATTTTAGAATGTGAAATCTTTAATGTTTGGGGCATAGACTTCATGGGACATTTTCCCACATCTTTGGCAACAAATATATTCTGATAGCTGTTAACTATGTTTCAAAATGGGTGGAAGCTTAAGCTTGCCCCACTAATGATGCCAGAATAGTCAAAAAAAATTTTAAAAATGTTTTGAAGATTTGGATGTCCTCGTGCCTTAATAAGTGATAGGGGTACACATTTTTACAACGACCAAATGGAAAAAGTTTTAACAAGATATGGAGTACATCACAGGGTGTCCACCCTGTAGACACCCAATTTTTGCCCAATTAAAAAATTAGGCTTAAGTTTAGAATAAATTAATGTCATGATTGAGTTCATTAAAATATAAAATAATAATAAAAATAATAAACAATAGTATAATAAAAAGAGAAAATAGAAAAAATAAAATATAGAGGAATAAAATATGTATATAAAAAATAATTAAATGAATAATAGTAATATAAATAAAATATATGTAAGAAAAATAAAATAAATAATTATTTAAGCTTAATATAAATATATTTTATTAGTCTTAAGTATTAGTGGATTAGCTATATGACCAAGGCACAGGCCAACGGCCTAACGTATCAGACCATGGACACAAAGCAAGGGGACCCAAGTTCGAATCTAGCCTAAGG
>JAMXBD010004495.1:0-59745 GCA_024138025.1 Combretum micranthum
ATAAACTTTGTATGAGCTAGTATAGATTTGGAGTATCTGAAATCGGTATGATCGCTTTTAAATTATCTAATTAATATACCATGATTATGAATAAATTGTACATGCATATCAGTAGTAAGTCACATATCATTGTCAAGTATACCTATGGTGGGACAAAGGTGTATTTGGGAGGCAGCGGCCTTTAATGAAGGGGACTAGGTTGCATGACTTATGAACCACCCCATTCAAATAATGAAACTATGGTTGCATGTCTTATGGACCAACATTAAAAATTGTGGTTGCATGTCTTATGGACCACCCCACTTAAGATTGGGACTATGGTTGCATGTCTTATGGACCAACATTGGAACTGTAGTTGCATGACTTATGAACTACCCAAACCCCGAATGGAGGGCGTAAATTCATTCACTTATGACTACCGAAAGTCATATGCTTGCTTGCTCATTTGCTTGTGCATTCATATGGTTGTTTAATTATAACTTTCTTGAATAGATATTTTAGCTTGATCGATTATGTTACTTGGAAAATGAATCTCACTAACAATTAGCTTATACCCCAATAGTTTTTGTTGCAGTGTTCCTATTTTTGGATGTTCCGAGAGGACACTTTGTGCAGGTTTACTACATTGGATTAAAGAGCTTTTGAGGAAGTTGGGACCTAGTATAGGCGTGAACTTCTAGGAAATCTCTTTAATGTAAATTAAGATATGTGTAATTGGGGCTAAACAATGTAGACACCTATTATTTTGGCGGGGGTATGCCCCCTTGGCTTTTGTAAAGTTTAACTATATATCTTGTTGTGATTTATATTCTTAATGCTATTATGCTTTCTTAAGACTACTCGAATCAGAGTGTGATCCTAAAAGTTGTGTGAGTACACCTTCACACGATATGTAAACTCAGGGGATGACTAAGGTTGTCATACTTAAGTTTAAATATCGGGTGTGGTGGACTGTCGCGTTTAGGGTACCCTTTAGGGTGTGACACATATGACCATCGAAATCTACCTTATTTTCCTACACTTTCACTACTTCATCCACCAACTCACGTTCACTACGACTAATGTTGTTTATAGGATTTCCACATGATTTTTCATCTACTTGTAATTTGAATAATTTAATACAAAGGGGTGAATCATAAAAAATGGGTTAAATGCACTCACATGAAAATTGTTTATTTCCACAATACCAACACATCATCTTACCATAAATCCATAGGTATGGTTCTTCATTAATATTAGGTACCCCCTAATAACTATTATCTTGATTCCACTAAATGTACTCCATGCCATCAGTAGCCACTATAAAGTAAATTAGCACATGAGTCTTTAAATCCTAAATTAAGAATAATTCCAATCAATAAGATAAGTGGAAAGAAACATAGAAAATGAAAGAATGGTTAGATTGATTGGTGATGTGGCAAAAGTACTAGCTAAAAGGTACATGAGAAAATTGGGTAAAGATTGGGTAAAGATTGGCTAGTGGCAATTCTATAGTTCTAGGTCCTTACCTTGAAAGAAAAAAGTTAATTGGAAGAAATCACCACATTTGGTGGTGAGCTATGTCGGTTTTAGGGCAAATACCATCATTTAGGCCCTTAAAATAACAATTTTTTTTTTTGGGTAAGTTTTAGATGTGCTAAAACATTTTATAGATAATTCTGTTTTGCTTTCTGTCTATTAGTGTTTTACTTGTCCTTCTATTTAATATTTGTTTGTAACTTTTAGGATTTGCTATTTTTTTTTTTGTAGCTTTCGAACTTTCATATAATGTATGCCTTAAGGTAACACACAAAGCAGTTATCATCAGTAATACAATTCAAAGTTGCATTTGCTCATTTTCTTCCCAAATTTTTGAATTCTTTATAGTTTTTTTATTATAGATGTCATTTGTTTAGGTATTTGTAGAATCAACAGACAACAATTGAAGATCATATTCTAGTAATTGTGTGAATCAACCGAACGTGATAATTTTAATAACCTTACATTAGTCAATAAGCATTGAGCTCTTCTAATATTGTTGACCCTTGATAACAACACCAAAAACTTGATGATTATTTTCAAACAAGTTAGAATTCAATACTAATTCTATCATATGAACATTTTAAAGTAAGTATACTTGTAATAGGCCTTGAATTATAATTCGGCCCAAAAACAATAATATGTCTACAAATTAAAGTCAGGTATACAGGCAAGCTCGATATGAGAATACAATTCAAAATACTAAAGACATAAAAGCTTCTTTTGTACTACTCAAATGTCTATCACTTCCACTATTACTCCTGGTAGTCCCAAAAAACTAATAGAAAGAACTTTTAAACCCTAATCTCAAAGAAAACAATGCAACAAAATACCACCAGGACGTAAACTTCCAGATTTGAATAAGAAAGGTAAGATTTTCACCTTCAATTTCTTCTTTACTTTTCACAACATCTTTGTCTTGAGCTTAAGCTCTAAAAAGATTGAAGCATTCAATGTAAGTATTTATTATTTTGATAAAAAACAATTAACTAATTCTATGGTTTGTGAACTATGTTTGCAAGGTAAAAGTTGACGAGAAGGCTTATTGGATTTGAGTTACAGCCACTTTTAAATCTCAAGTTTGAGATCAAGAGCTAGGAAATGTCTCTACTTTCTCTTTCGACTCTTTTTATATTGTCACGCCCCAAAGGGTATTCTAAATGTGACAGTCCACCACATTTAATGTTTAAACTTAAGTATGACCACCTTAGTCATCCTATAAATTTAGACACCGAATGTAAGGCGTACTTTCACCAATATAGAGGACCAATCTTTGCAACGCGTTGCTTAATAAGGCATACATAAACAATTAAGAATGGAAATCATAACGATGAATATAGTTTTAAGTTTTTACATAATTTTAAGGGGTATACCCCCGTCAAAATAAGATTTCTACAGTCTGGTAGTAATGTTTTTAATAAATATACATAAGGAAAATTCAAGTAGAGGCCAATGCCTACAACTAAGATCTATCTTCTCCAAGAGCTTATTATCCCGAAAAGTAGTACCTGAGTAAAATAACCTCGTGGTTGAAGCAATAGGTAAGTGTGCTGCAAAAGATAACTATAAGGGGGTAAGCTAATAGGCTTAGTGAGATTCATTACTAAAAACAAGTACTCAACAATTTCAAAGCATAACAAGTTATTTAGGTAAGCATATGACATACATAAGCACGTAAGCAAACAATTCATATGATTTTCCATGGATCATATCTCAAATGGATTTGCGTCCTCCATTTAGGGTTAGGTGTTACAGGCCTATACGACCATAGTTTTAAAATCAAACCTTTATAGTTATTTCAAGTGCCTATACCATAAAAAAAAATTGTAGTTAATACTGGTGCCTACTGCACCTCCAAACAGAATTACGGGCACTACAGCCTAGTTATTATATATTTGTCCCACCAAACGTATAATAACCAATGCAACGTGACACAATCATGGTATGCATGTACAATTTATTTATAATATCATGACATATTAGTTAATTCATTGAAGGTGATCATAGCAATTTCAGGTACATCAAAATTTAGCTAAACAATCATAAATTATACTCAATTCTCATTTCGATATACTTAACATTTGTTCATCGAAGGATAATTCACATGCACATTTCCAATTTTATCTTTTCCTAAGTTTAATGCCACTATTTTACAAACAAAATTATAAGCATAAATTTTAAATAATGAACTCATTCGACCATGGTGAATCTCCTTAATCAAAGTAGTCCTCAGGGTATGAGAATTTGTCTTCTTCGTTACCTAAACAAAAGAAATACCCACAATGAGTATTTCCTGAAAGTTCTAAAGAAATTTGTCAACTAATTTGCTAAGTTCGTCATTTTCGTATTGAAGGATATTCCAACTTAAAATGTTCATAACTTTCTCATTTTAACTCAGAATTTCGCATATTATATACCGATTTCTACCTATTCGAAAATATTTATCCATTTCTAAGGATGTTTTCATCATATATGGTCATTTTGGTTGAAAACCTAACTATCACATAATAATAACGAAAATTCCAATCTTCAAAACAAACAATTTCGAAGCTTTCCTCATTCAAAACCTTTTGATAAATACTTAGTTATCAATATAGTTTGAGAAACTTTATTTCTACATAAGTAAACTCATATTAAACACATAATTCAAGTGTTATTGTCTAATTTTTTTTATTTTATCAAGACAATGTCCCTTTTGGAAAAATTATGTTTTCTACTTTGAAAAGTTTTTGAAATATAGTTTAGAATGTGGATTCATCTTAAAAGATTTCATTTTTATTCTCATTCATTTACCTTTATGATGATTACAAAATGATCCTTAGATCTTTCTTTCAAAACTATTCTCACATTTGGACCCTTTTTACTAAATCTATTAAATTCCCTTTTATCTAGGTTTAAAAACTTGTGAGTTCTTAGTGATTATAGATTTTCATAAAGTATATTTTTAAGAAAACTTATTTATGAAAAGAGGTCATCAAAGTTAAATGATCCTCCTTTAGTTTAAAAGATAAGTCATGATTTTCTTAGATGAATCATGATTTTCTTTCAAAAAATTTGACAAGGCATAAACTATCATCTCATGGTAGGTTTGTTTTAGTAAAAAATGTTGTTACTTGTTAAGGAAAAACTTTAAGTTTAGCATTCCTTTTTCTTGATGATGATATTTGTTTTGTTCTTTGTAAAATAAGACCTCATCTCTTATTATCCGATCAACACTATGAATCTTGCAATAATGTGAGTACACTCATATATCATAACATAGTACACACAAAAAAACAAATAAGAGAAATTGCAATAATAAAATCAAGTATTGGGAGTCTTAGCTTCATCAAGGCTCCTAGGACAAAGAATAAATTCCGTCCCGATTATAAATTAAAACGAAAGCGAAAGTAACAATTTAAACAAGATCAACAATATAGTCAAGTATTGTCATGTATGTCATGTATTGGGAGTCAAAGCTCCTAGGACAAAGAATAAATTCCATCCCGATTATAAATTAAAAAGAATGCAAAAAATAGATATTTAAATATAACAAGAGTAGCAAATAAACAACGACATAAAACAACATAATATAATAAGATAGAAAAGATATCTCCATGAGCAAGAACAAAACATGAACATAGTGTTATTACCATGACATTAAAGTTTAGGAAATACCTCCATGGTCATATTAAGTTACATGACATGGTTGTATGAAAGAAATAAGAATATTACCTTAAAGAATTTGTAAGAGAAATGGAGAAGAAAGGTTATAATTTTGGTAAAGTAGATAGTGTTTGGAGATGAATTGTTTGAAATGTAAAGAGGGTCTGTTGGTAGTAAAAGAGAGAATTTAGAGAGAGTGTTTGAGAGAGTATTCACTACAACAAAATGAGTCTTTGGCTACGTCTAATAAACATGGCTAAACATTAATTAAACGTGACCAAAGATTTTTGGTCACGTTTTTTTACACGTGGCCTATAGACGTCGCAAAAAATCCGTCGCAGATTTGATAAGTAACTTTAAAAATTGAAACGTCGCTAATGTTAGTTTAGCAGCCAAATATACTTTGTTGGGCCACGTTTAAACATGGCCTATTATCATGTTTTGGTCATACTTATGTGTGGCTAAATATGACTAATCTCCATCCCGCTAAATATAAAAAGAGGGAAACTTGTGATCAGCGATGTTTAAACGTAGGTAAATATTTTTATTAGTAACGTGTAAACGTAAGTAAATTACTTAATTTGCAATGTTTAAACGTGGCCATGCACAGGCTGAATAAGCTCTATATATGTTTGAACAAAAATGGCGATGTATAAACGTGACGAATCTCATATTTACCGTAGTTTTAAACGTAGCTATTCTAATACATTGGCGACGTCTACATAGAGGTATTCAATTGGTTGTTACTTTAATTTAGCGATGTTTTACACGTGGCTATTCTTGTAGAAGAGATTAATGTTTAACTCGATTTAATTTGACAATATATACTTGTTTATATTGTGTAATGTATGCACAATAGTAATATCACCTGTTTGATCACAATATAATTGATACCTGCGCTATTACTTCTGCACATGAAATTTATGTATGAATAAATATCACTGATACATTTTTGGAGCATACAATGTGCTCGATATGTAATAAAAAGTAATAACATAAAAATTACTTAAAGATCACTACAACCATCTTTACATTAAAGGGAAAAAAAAACCACAAAACATAATAGTTTAATGTCCTTAGAAGAAATATAAGCACAAAGTCCAAATTACATCAAAATGAGCATATGTACACAATTTATCACATTAGCTTGACTCCATTCATATCAATTGCTTTAGCCAAAAAACAAAAAAAATTAGTCTTTAATTTTCTTCCTCGCTGTTGTCACCATCATCTCCAAGTAATGAATTTGATGAAGTATCTCGTGCACTTGTAGAAGCATTTGGATTTGCTGTCACACAATATGTAAATAAGATTATTGAATAGTTGAAAAAACGCGAATGAGATAATGAAAAACGACCCATGATAACTAACCTAAACTATTGGGAAAACTTGATACAAGTTGTTCTACAATTCAAGTTAGTTGAGTAAGCTATAAATACCATTGAGTAGCAAATTCAATTCAAGAATATTGGAAAACAATGGTAATTAATGAGAACTATTATCTTATATATCATAAAACACTATGCAAAATGTTACAAGCAATAATTTTTCTGTTTATTCATGGATATTTCTTGGGAAAAATATCAAGCTAAGCAAACATTCGCCTCTTTAGGGGGGTTCTTTCTACTCTAAATAAGGCTATGCAGTGAATTGGATTCCCATAAACCTAGAATCTAGATCGCAGCTTCAATGTTAAACATTAAAAAGCACGGAAAGAAATCTACCAGATCTAGAGAAAAATCAAGAAAGTGCTTAGTTGAATTGCAAGGCCGAAAAATGTTTAGTAGTAACCTTCATCAATACAATCCTCAGATTGTTTCATAAGTTCCTCAATAAAGAGAACGATAGACACTGTCCCGTCCCCACTTATGTCATCTTGAGCAACTGCTGTCCTCACAATCATAATAGCTATAGGATTTTGGATTTGCTATAACAATCCATCGTTATTCAATTAGTCTAAATCTCCCTTTACTCAAACATAAGGATTTAAATCCAACAAATGAGACACATATGCAATGGTACGATTTTAGAGATTAGTTAGGAGAATTAGCAATTAGTTACAATTGGTAGGATTTGTTAAAAACTTAGTTTCTATTGAAAATATTATAAAATTGTATTTTTAGAAATCAAATACATTAATCCGTTCCATTGAAAAATAAAACCTCATTAAGGTTTCTTCAAAAATTCTCTAGGAATTTGTCTTTGATTCGAAATAAAGAAGTTTTCAACTTTTTCAAAATGTTTTTAAGACAGCTACACGAGAAAATAACTAGCCAAATCCCAAATGCACATGATTAAAAAATCAAAACTTCACTTCTAGACCTTTTCAAAATTCAATCTACACTGAATAAAAATGAACAGAAAATACAAGATTTTGCTTATAGTCTACCCTATGATACGTCTCTGGAAAAAATTAACTCACTACATCATTTCCAAAACACATCGAATGCACAAAGTGTCCGAAAAACAAAGACAATAACGAAGCAAACTAAGTAAAAGATCCGAAGTGTAAGAAACATAATCAATTACCATTTCTTTCAACAAAGTGTTGCTGTCCTTGGTAAGCTTAATATCTCCGAATCCACCAACAAGACTGCGAGATACCAAAATCAAACCCAACCACAGGTTTTAAAACATCCTCTACTTTGATACGAAGTTCAATGGTGGTTGTCAGATTTGATAAAAATAAACGATGTTTCTCACATATACATTTTTTTCTTTTTTGTTAGTCAAGTATTTGACCTAATAAATTATATAAAATACAAACAACACTAAAACCAAATAATTTTTTCAATCTAACTATATTACACTATACCTAAGCTTGAGACTCCAGCATATCCATATGGTATAATTAGTAACTAGCATACCTAAATATTTCATCTTAGGTATATTGTGGATGGGTTGAATGGAGCAGCTTGGAATCTAAGCTACCTTACTGTACTAAGAGTGGGATTCGAGTAGGCTTAGAACAAACTCAGCTAAATATTTAAGATATAGTCTTTATGTGTCATGTGTTCATCTAGATAATTTCTTCTTAAGCTCAAATTATGATTATACAGGTATACATGTGTGTGTATATAAACATATATAGTATTGGTTTTTTGTTTGGAAGACTGGAAGCCGATTAATCTAGGTTATTATTTTTTTGGTCAAATAAAAAAAGAATTAATAATGTGTAAGCATTGTTCTACTGACCCATCCTGGCTTCATATGAAGCCAACTGAAAACACCCTTACAAGCTTGTCGTAAGTATCTCCAAAACTGAAATTGACACCCTTGGCATGAATAGTTTAAAGTTTTTAGAATGCCATGTTGCTTCAATCATGTTTCCAAGTTGCTTTGAAAGTAAACAATATGAAATTGCTAACCAGCATGTTGTTCTTAACAAGGCAATGGACCGAAGCTGATAAGTGGAGGATCTGCTAAAAAAAAAAAAAAGATGTTATAAGATGACAAAATTATAAAAAAGGTAAAAACTTACCCCTTTTTTTTTGTTGTATATACTTCATTTCATATCAAATAAAATATGAAAGAAGAGCAACAAAATTAAAAGTAGAAGAAAAGCATATAGAGTAGTGGCTACCCATTACAACACAACACAGTGCCCCAAAAATGAACCTTTACAAACCAATCCTTTGATATAGAGGAACTCTATGACATTGAACCATAAGTAAATAAAGTATAAACATACTAAAACTAAACCATGGAAACCCAATAAACCTAAGTGCTTAACAATTATTTTGGCATGTGTACATCATCAAAATGTCATGATCATTAGTACCCAAAATTAATTCAACCCTCCTATACAAACTCCTACAAAGCAATCAGTTGTTCTTCACTACCTTCTACAAATATCATCTTCTTCTAAGTATGAACAACACATATAACATAAATGGTAAGGAGTGAATAAATAAGTAACGATCTAACCTTAGAGTGTTGCTATATAAGCATGAAACAAAGCAGTAAATTGTTCAAACTTGAAATAATCTAAGGAAAACCAAAAGACAGTAAATGAAACACATCAGAAGCAAAAAAGAACATTGAACCCCATTTGTGGAATTTAACAAAGTGTCCAAATAAGAAATCAAGTTCATGTCTATTTGGGGGGGGGGGGGGGGGGGGGGGGGGGGGGGGGGGGGGGGGTGTATGGTGTATGCAGGGAGGGAGGTTGGAGGAAAGCATTAACAGCTGTTCAAATAGAAGTACTAAATTAAAAACTTTACTTAATTCGTAACAGGAAAGATGACATTTAACAAACAAAAAATATTACCTTGAAGCTAAAGAAGCTCCCCACATCCTTTGGCTGTGGAGTCATTTTACCCTTTGATGATAGTCATTTTAATCTAAAAAATAAAATAAATAAATAATTTTAACAAATGAAGTCTGATCTCGAAGCAAATAAGAAAATAGAAAATGACAGCTCCTTTATCCATATATATTCCTACAAATTGATGAAAAAGAAACGAACTTTTATACTGAATTTACCTTAAGAGATGATAAAATGAACCTTGACCAAGTTTAATAAAAGAGAAAGAGGTTTTAGCTTTAGATTTTAAGTATCCAATGCTTAATAAATACTGGAGTACTTTACCATTATTATTAAATATATTATACTAGTTATTACGAAAATATGGTATATCAGACATAGCAGACATGAACAAATACAGTTAACCTTTCGATAAGATTTTTGTTTACTATAAATGCAAGACAGAGCACCACAATTTAGAGCCTAGCAAATTGAATTAAAAAGGCATTTTTCTTGCACCATTAGAATAATCATGGGATAAATAAATCACACACAACACAAAGAAAGGGATAATAAAGAATTCATTCAGAAAAGCACAATGATATCATTAAACAAATATATCAATTGTTTCGGTTAGTGAATAATCCTCCGTTCCACACATTCCAAACATGATGTATAATTTGTGTACCTAAAGTCATATTATAAATCTATCAACATTGTAACAAAAAAATATTAATGTTATAACTTATAAGCAAACAAGCTACCTCTGTACCTTAAAGAAAAAAAAAGGTAGAAGAAGAAGAAAGATTAAGTTAGATTGATCAAGAACCAAAAAACTACCAACTATAATAACAGTTCCACTGATAAATCTATCATATTATTCTTAGTCACCGCAATGCTATTACTACCTTCTTTCAAAATCAATTTCATTATCACTCGATCATTACAAAGGTTTTTTCTATTATCGCTTCTCTGGAGGTAATAGATCCATTATTTGACCAACCAGGATCAAAGACATTAGATGCACCTGTTAAATACAATACGCACCATGTGGGTAGCCTCGATTGAAACTTGACATAAGAAATACTAAATTGAAGGAAAGAAAACTACCCTGCTTCCTTCCAATTTTCCTAAAACTAGTCCTCCATGCCTATTAACCATTGATAACACTGAAGCTCTATTTCCAAGGTGCTCAATGATCTCGATAAACACCACATGTGACTCTCGTACACTCTCTTGATTAAGCACCTAAACACCAAGCTACACATGTTTCATTCCCTAAATTCCTCATCTTAGCAACTACAATCTAAGGACAAATCCCAGAACGTCAAAGAATTGTGCTAAAATAAAACCACATATTGTCTTGACATGGACTTCTATTGAATCATATTGCTGCCATCATTAAACAAATAGTATAGAACTAAATCTTAAATCTACTAATTCTTTATAGCACCTCAAGGGGAATCTAACCCCAGCACTAGGATTTTTTAAGAAACCCTAAAATTACATCGAGAAGTATGGCAAATAAAAGAAAAAATTAAAATAATAGGACGAAACCCTAATGGAAGTTACAAGGTAATAGAAGTAGCTAACCAGAATAACGCCGGTATGAAATCATGACCGTTGATTCGATTTCTTTGACGAACTGTAAATCGCAACTCCTTCGTGTTCGCATGAGACATTAGGGCTTTTTGAAATGGTCATATGAGCGGAGAAGATAGCGCATTTAAAGGTATTTGATAACCCGCCCTGTTCCAACCAAAATTTTGAAATAAATGTATATTTTACTATCATTACTTTATTTATATGATATTAGTATTTTATTATCAATACTTTATCTATTTTATTATTATTTCACAACTGGATATTATATTTGTTTTGTTAATTCTTAAATTGTAACTATTATTGATGACTTTAACAATAATTAAAATTTTTTATTCAAGATAAATTAAGAGTGATTTTTCTGACATTTTGTAAAGTTTCTTAAAATTTTTAGTACTATTTTGACAATTATAAAAAAATTGGTTTAGAAATATCCAAGAGATTATTGATTATAAATTCAATTCTAAGTAAAACAATGATTGAGAGTATGGTTAGATTTTAAGAAGTGGTTAGGGATTTTTAATTTATTTCTTATATTTTATTAGATTTCTAAACAATGTAACAAAAAAAAAAAAGTCTAGTATCCATTATTTGGCTTATTTTTTTGGTAAATATGATTGGTCACGTTTACAATTAAACTAAAGTTACAAATCAAATCATAGATTCACATAATCTAAAATTGTTCATAAACGTTACCAATTACATGTTTTGGTAACGTTTAATAAACTTGACTAAACCATAAAAAAGGCAACGTTTGCACAAAACACAGACATCGCCCTATGTCAAAATTCTTGTAGTGATTTTGGCATGGTAACTTTATGTTGAAAGAGTGGTGTAAGAAATGAAGGAAGGAGGTGGTATTTATAGAAAAATGGAAGTAAAGTTGGTGCAGAATTAATTAAATCAAAAAGAAAAAGAATAGATATAATATATATATATATTATGTAGCACGGCCATTGTAAAGGAAAAGGGAAAAAAATTATTTCTTTAATTGTTTTGATGATTAAGAGATGTAATATGAGTGGTTGATGTAAGAAAAGAGATATGGAAAATGTAAAAAGTAAAAATAGATGAATGATAAAAATATAAGGTCCAATGGTAATAAAGTATAGGCATTTAATAATGTAGAGTAGTAAAGTAGTAGTAGTATGTAATATTAATAATAATATAATAAAAATGCAGGGGACAAAAATTAATACCGATAGTAGGAAATTTGCATATAATTGCAATATTGGATATTTTTAATTATCGAAAAATTATAAAACTGATAATTTTGAAATCTTTATAAAATTACGAATTTAATGGTATTAATAAAATATTTTTAAATTCTTGAGCCTCGGGACATGCTTTTCGAGGACTGTATCAGATCGAGCTCAAAATAAATCGAAATTTATCTAATATGATATTTTTGAATTTTCTTATATAATTATACACTATACCACACACATAACTCCTATTTATTCTTCTAGGGTTGAAAAATACGAAAATGTTGGATCTAAGCTGTTACATTTTAATAGGGAATTGTTGACTTAGGATTCCCAGTTAACTTCTCGATTTAAGATTTAAGCTTAAAATTATTGTAAAACTAGGGGTTTACATATATGATGTTAGTTATGATGCTACTATTGTTAACTACTCAAATTTTGTTATTTCAATTGTTAAAGTTGATATCTTTGTTAAGACATGTAATTATATATTACTAGAGCATTGTGTTGTTGTAATCAACTGATATATTCTTGCAAATATATGGGCTTCTTAATAGTCCCTTTACCCTTGCTATCATATATATATCAACTTATTGGTTAATAGGATAGGATTTTAATATTGGGTATTGTTCCTCAGGGGTCTTTTGCAATTATTAGTAATCACTTTAATCCTATTATCTAACTCACAGATTTGATTTTTTAATTAATCAATTAATTACACTAAAATTACTAATGGCTACTACTAATTCAATCAGGCTTTCTCTTTCTTAATATATCAAATTGCAAGACTTACCATAACAATTGAATTACTACTAACATATTAAGTAACTTTATCAAATAGGTATCAATTGATAAATTAACTCTTCAATTGTAGAATTTCTAAATGAGATTAATGTCCCTCTTAAGAGATCAATCCACCAAAATCTCTTCTTAGCTAATAGCAATCTAGAATCGCATTAATTCGTACAAAGAATTCAATCCACCATAGAGTCTAAACTAAAATGGAAGAATTATGTACCTTATCTCTAAAAATGCATGTAATTTTGATTGTTTATGAAATCTATTTATTATAGTGATTTATTAATCTATTACTATAAAATTTAACATTGAATCACTAAGCTAACATATATCAATCCAAGAAATTAATAAGCATGCATAAATGAATTAAAGAAATTAATCTGTGATTGAAAATAAACAAATCACAGTTTTATAATAAAATTAAGGCTCTTCAATATTATGGTAAAAACAATATACACTTCTATAATGTTAACAAATAAACAAATAAACTATAGAAATAGGAAGTGAACATAACAAACCTCTTTCTAGTCTTTACTTTTGTAATCTTTAATAATTCCAGTAATCTTAAATTTTTCTCTCTACTTTCTCTTTCTAAAACCCTAAATCTAACAACTTATTTTTCACAACAAAGTGGATTCATATGTTTATAGACCAAAAATGGAATATCTTCAAATCTTTATAAATCTCTAGCCTTCCTCTCTAGGAAACACTCCTTTTGCATGTAGGATTCTTAATAAAACACTTGGTCAAATATTTTCAAATAGATACATAATCTGAAAAAAAAAAAAAAAAAGGAAAATGTCTTCAACATGACTAGGGAATATGGCCATGTACTCATCCGTGTACGTTATGGAATTTCACTTGAAACTTCATAAATTTCTCTCATACGCAATCGCAAACATAACTTGTGCTCTTGCCTATGTATAGAACATAATACTTGTTTATTTTCAACACAACCTTTAGCACTAAATTATGAACAAGCTTGTCTTAAGATTAAAAGAATGTAAGTGACATCAATTATGGGTGTAAGCTATCCATTAACATGATCCAATGACTAAAACTATTTTTTTTTTTCCATTTTAACTCTCCAAAGAAACACTAAATTTACTTAAATGCACTTATGCTTCCATTCACATATTGCAAGTGATTTCATTATTTCATAAATGGTTTAACCTAATTCTCTCTATGATCTCTCTTACAAAATTCCACATGTCAATCTGTTTCCTTCTTTTTACCATTTAGTCTATTTTTCTTACATCATAGCTCTCTCAATTAATTTGATTAAAGTTATTTCACATGAATATGGTAATGATCTAAGCAATCTAATGTATGTTCATAATCTTGTTTCAATCATGCATTCGATATTTCGATATTTTTCGTGTTGGGAACTCTAATCTTATTCTAGAATTATTAATAGGCTTCGAGGATAATTAGGTATTAGCCTAATAGCCTTTTCAAGGATCTACTAAGTATATGAATTTATTGAGAAAGGTTGACCTTAGACAAGTTAGTTATAACAAATTATGATCCAAGCAAACAAATTTAAATTTGCTCAAATTATCTTACATATAAGCCCAATTACTTAGATTTTATTGCTAATCCAAATTATTAGTCAAAGTTATCATTGAGCTAAAATTCATTTTAATATGTTCACATTTTACCCCTTAAAAGAATCAATTCAAACATATGGGCTTTGGCTCATATGCTTCTTGTTCATTTCTTGAAAACCCGGTCATTAAGGTGTCAGAAAGCGTTCATGCTCTTAACCTAAAAATTGAAAAACAAAGGAACCATAGAGAACTTTAGAAAACTAGTATCTCCACCTTCTCTCAAAAGAAAGCCCACTTGCTTGGGTTGCTCCAAAGGTTTGACATTCTCACCACTCATTTTCCTCAACACCCCCAAAATCGTACTACCCATTTAGCACAAACATCAATTCCATCTCTACACCATATCATCCCCACAAAACAATCTTCTTTATCAACCAATCCTAGAATCTACTTTTTCACATCATCCTTCACACAAGCCTTACTCTCCAGTCCTCTCTCTCTCCAAGGTTTTTTTTTTTTTTTAACTTTACTTCAAGTTCTCTGATCCATCACGATACCAGCTAGAAAAGATAACTCTCTTATCTCCTAATTTAACTCTCGATCTCCTTGGCATTTTTTAGAGCTGCAGAACCCCACTATCACTAACATATAGTACTATCCCTATCCGCTATGGAAGCCACTAGTGATCGTGTTTGCTATGTGCACTGCAACTTCTGCAACACTATTTTGGCGGTATGTGTACCTCTATGTACGTGGTGTCTCTCTTTAGTGTTTAATCAGCGACATGATTATTTTATTGTTCGTCCTCCTGGATCCTGCATGAGGATGAGCTATTTATCCTTTTAACATGACAAAGCATCGTCTTATTTAAATGCTCGTAATTCTATGTGGTGTCACCATCTCTGAGCTTACAAAATTTTAGGTTTTCAAATACTCTATTCTTAGACAAAGTATTCCTCGGAAGTAAGTGACACGCAAGCGTTAATTTCATTATTATTATTACTGCAATTCTTTTTTTTTTTTTGGTTCGTATATCAGGTATAATTTATTTTCTATGCTAGTAATTCTCTTGAAGATACGAAATTTTGAAGTGAAATGAACCAGTGTAAGTTTCATTGCTTAAAGACAGTCCAAAAATCTTAATATGATGTTACAATTAGGGTTTACATGAGAATTAAATCATCTTTTATTTTGTACTGTTCCATTAATTATCGCTGGAGTCGAAATAATTTTGCACTTTCTTCACACAATATAAAAGCCCTCTCACTTTTTCCTTAATTGATAAGTCTAATTTTGTTCAAGTCTTGATTCTAAAGGAGAGATTTATAATTTTTTTTTTTTTTTGTCTAAATAAAGCCCGCACCAATCTATGAATTTTAACATTTGAGGCTAAATTCAACATGAGATCTTAAGTTAAAATCCATACATAATCATCTAGCCCCTTTATATAGCTAAATTGTCCACTTAGCGAGATTCTATTAAAACTTTCAACCAGCTACAAGTAGGAGAAAAGCTTCAATAGATAATACATGTCACATATAATTTACGAGGTATGTATTGTCTATTTGTATTCTTGTTTGCTAGAGGAGTGTTAATAGTGAAATATAGATCTCACAAGGATACATAACTCTAAAGTTGTATTATATCTCAACTGTCAATTGCATATATGTGCAAAGAAATCATATGTAACTATAAAGGTTTGACTTCCATGGAGACTAAATAAAGAATCTTCCAGAATAATAAGAAGAAACCTATCGACCGCAAAAAATTCAAGCAAAGGGTTGATGTTTCCTTGTGGTCAGTAAAAAACAATGGAGAGAAGATCATCATATTAAGTTACAAAAGGTAAAATGTAGAATGGAACTATAATAAATGGTCAAGTACATGTGTATTTATTAATGCTTTTGATCTGGATTAGAAGATTGTCTATGTATAGCACTTTTTAATTCCCTTAAATTTAGAACATCTTTAATGGTGGATCAAGGATGCTTTGTTCACATTTTATTGTTGGACATCTTTTATTACATCTTCCACTGACATAAAGTTAACTATTCTTCAGGTGAAATACAAAACCAAATATTCAAATTTTAGGGACTTTTAAGTTCTAGAGCTATATAATGTCATGTATTTTTTGGTAAGGTATGCGTTGTTATGTTTTGATCAGTAAAAGATACAAAGAAACTGTCATTGTTTTGTGTCTAAAATATTTAAGGCCTAAGGCAATCCGTATTTTTCCCTAACTATTCGATGCCTGGCTTTTATATTTTTCATCTTTGCCTAAGTTTAAGACAACCAACATTTGCTATTTTACTTCTAATATTTTCATTAGTTTGTCCCCAACCATCAATACTCTCCTTCAAGTCCAATTGACTTGATTTAATTGTGATTTGCTTTTTTTTTTTTTCCATTATCTTGGGTTTTTTTAAGACTTTTTTTTTCATTATCCAAGGCTTTTTTTAAAACCTTTTATTTAACTTAGTTTTTAGTTGGTGCCAGGCTTTTAGGTGCTTTTCTTTTTTATTTATTTATATAGTGTTGCTAGGCAGTAAACTCTGATGCAACTTATAGGAAGTGCTAGGCCATACATTTGTGTGAAGAGAGTTTACTTAGAATTGCGCCATATTAATTGAATGAGATTTTGTGTTTAAAATACTTGAAGTCTAAGGCAATCACATTTAATACTTTTCTTATATTATAATTAATTTTTCCCAACCATATGAGGTGAAACTTTTTTATTTTTCATCATTCCACTGAAACCATACAATCATACCTTACGGAAGGGGGTTTGAAGACTCAGAATTGAGATTTTTTTCTTTTCCTTCTTTTAATCTTGTTGATTCTAAAACATTGTTGATTATCTTCAGGATATATTTTATATTAATTAACTCATCTGATGATAAGTTCATATAGAAGACAAATTTCCTTCTGTTTGCTATTTTCAATTAGTTGAAACTTCTAGAGGGATATGATAAATTGAGTTGGTTCTGAGTCTTCTTGCTTTTGTTTCCCAAATTTGTTGACTAAACTTTTCTCAATACATCAGTTTTAATTGTTATTTAAAAAAGCGAAAACTTGTGTGATTCCTTTTAGATAAAAGACAGCCTATGCACATCACATTCCATGATGTTATGAAGACAAGAATGACTCATATAGCATATTTAGAAATTTCCGAGTGGCTGGGGTAAAAGTCATAACTTATGTCGTCTGATGACAAATATTCCAAAACTTTTAACCGGAGGCTATGTTCATGTTCAATGGGTTTATGGGTCTAACATGTCCTAGTGGAAATCCGTGTAGACCTGCAGGCGCGTATAATCCGGCCATTAATTATCCGATAAGTGATATGTATATATCACCTTGGGATTAGTGGATTGCTACATGTTGATAATGTTCCAAGATCTTGCATGCGCATTTATAGCAGGATCTCAAAACTAAAAGGTTTTGGTAGATAATCCTCGTTTTATCATGTGATGGGTAATTATTTTAATTATAATTTAACACAAATAATATAATTTTTTCTAAAATTTATCTATATTTTTACGATGTGTTAATAGATGATTAATACTAACTTATCATGTTTATAAGAAGTTGGCGTATGTATCATCTGTGGATCTACACAGTAAAACACCAGTATCATTCCTCCAATGCTTCTTTCTAGTGCCAGATATATATACTGTATCATATCTATTATATATAATATGCTTTATAACCCATTTGTAAGAGGCAGAATTTATAACATGTTTATACTTCTTTCCAATCTTAATGATCAACTCTCAATTCTCAATCATGGCCAATAAATTAACAAGAATGGGTACAACCTGCTTTTCTTTTTCGTAATTTGTAGCTTACCTTCTTTTTTTTTTTTTTTTTTTTGCCTTGTTGAATAGCCAGACTTTGGTGGAAGTTATGTTTCTTTCATGAAGATATCAGACTTGCTTGAAAATCTGAAGCCATAGGTCTTACCTATACGACAAAAGCAATAAACATCATTTTTAAAACCCATCCCATCCCTTTTTCTTCTTCTTGAAATTCGAAAGCGAGCCATGCAAGCTTGTAATGTAGTGGTTTCCGTTTCCAAGTCAAGTCGTTTTCTTGCTCTCTCTTTCTCTGCTTACTGTCAAAAGAGGCAGATAGTGGAATGTTGCAGAGAACTGGTAAGTAATGACAAATTCGAACGTGTTTATTCATTCGATGATACATGCATACATACATAAATAGATGTATATATTGCTTTATTTTATCACATCAACTAATATATTATAAAAGTTTAGATCTTTTAAAATAACTGTTATTATATTTTGGAAAGTGTTCATGGGTACCCCAGTCCCGAACCCCCGGAAACACCAGATTACGGGACTGTTATATATATTTTATAACTCTGTCCTAGCCTAATTGAAGCAACTGAGCACTGGTGAAATGCCTCTTCTAAGTTTAAAACTAGACGATTCCAGCCAAGAAGGTTAAGAATAATCATTCTCTTTAATACATCTAATCATATCACCCTTTTCGAGGTTTGAAATATCATCTTTAATTTTATGAAACAGCTTTTGATCCTGTCAGTTTCATTATTCACATATGATCGATGATTTTTTTTTTTTTTTTTTTTTTGCCTGCCTCCATACAAGGAATTGTTTTACATATGATGAGCATTTTTTGTTCGCATGTAGTATAGAATATGTCACATGGGCTGTTTTGTGTTTTGTGTTGTGTTGTGGTGTGTGTAGGTTGGGATTCCAAGCGACAAAAGTTTCAACGTTGTGGGGGTGAGATGTGGCAGTTGTGCCAATATTCTTTCACTCAACCTTCAGGAAACGGCATCTCAGTCTGCTCCCTTAACTATTCAGACGGTAATAACGCTATATAAATTTCCCCATTCTCTCGGCACACTAATTTCAGGTACAATAATATTATAGACATAAAATAAATTAATCCTAATTCCTGACGATCCAAAATAATTAATGCATAGAGACCACTTAAGTCATAAGGAAAAATAGAAAATTAAAAACAAGAAGAAGAAGGACATGAAATAACCCTTACATCTAGATCTACATGTCACCTGTAAGTGTAGCTTATAAGGTTCCTTTTTCAAATTTTTTTTTTCCCCCATAAGCCCCACCATGCATTTAGGGCTCTTAATCCTGGAGTAGTAAATACCACATAGGTGCAAAATACGTGGTTTACATATTGGATTTCTGTGTATGACTAACACAAATAATCATTTATATGACATCGATGAATATGAGTGATGTGTAGTATAATAATAATAATAATATTAATAATTCGTTACTTTAATCATTTTTATAATATAATGATGTAAACATTTGCATTTGTTTATTATTACCATAAATTTCACGAAGAGGATGGAATATTAATTTTAAGCTTTTAATATAACTTATGCATAATGTTATAGTGAATATCAAAATCAATCATTGGAAGATCATATATAATGCATAAATTTCTTGAATGAAAATTTTATACAATAAATCTTATAGAGTGGAAAGTCATATATATGAATAAAATAATATACTAATCACATGAAAAAGGAATTCTTATTCATCGACATTAAAAAGAAAAAAAAAACTTTTAAAATTCCTTGAAACTAATGTTAAAGTTAGAATTGCTAACATATTACATGATTGTTGCATGTATAATGAATATAAATTAAATCAACACAGTTTCTATGGGAGATACATCCACTTGAAAATAACAAAAAGGCATTAATTCAAATATGGGAAGCACAAAAACTATCCACAGAAAATGAAATAATGAAACAAATAAATAAATGAAATATCAATGAAATATAGAGAAATCAAATTATTTTTTAATTGCATTATGAGAAAGTGAAAAAGAAAAATATTATAATGAATATAGAACTAAAAGGTAAGAATATGAAAAGATGTAATATTTTATGAATATAACATCACAAGAATATTAAAAGGTACCGATATGAATTTTTGAAAAAAGAAAATTAATATGAAATAGCATGGAGTGATACTTTTTTTATGAAAAATTATAGTACTTAAACGTACCAATATGAAAAAATATAATTATTTTAAAGTATATGTCATCACAAGAATATTGAAAAGATACCAATATGAATTAAAAAAATACTATATAAAAAGGTACGAAGAAAAAAATTTCGGAATCATACGTTATAATAGATTAGTGATAGTGGAAAGAAGACTACGGGCCTGGGAGCAGCTTTCATTACCTGCAATGAAAAATCACTGCAAGTAAGTGTTTCTTAAATATTACCATAATAATTTGAGTAATTTAAATCCTAGGTTGTTATTTTAACATATGTTTAGAGAACTTTCTATAAGAACAAATTAGCCCAAATTAAAGATGTAGATAATTGAAACGACTCCCTCTTTAACTATAAAATGTGCCTTTAACTCTTTTAACCTTTCGTAATAAGCAATTAAATCCAGAAAATTTTAAAAATAAAAACATTTTTGGATCCTTATTCTATTATTTTTCCTTTCATAGATTTAATAATATAACATTAGAAATTAATGAAAAACCTAGACCATATTAATTTTTCAAATGGAGAAAAATAAGGGCATTTTTCTTTCCAATTACTTAGTTTAAGGTAAATATCATATTTGGCACTTAAATTTTTCCAATTTGTACGAGTTAGTGTATAAAATTTGAAAGTATTAATTTACAATCTATAAATTTTTAAGTTCATTGAATTTATAGCATCTGTATAAGATATGTAAGTATAAAAATGGATAAAGTTGAGTAGTCAATTGTAACAGTGGATGACGTTTAAGTATTAAATTTACACTTTTATAAATTTTCAATAGTGAAATTATAAAAATTAATAAAATTTAAGTACGAAATATAATAATTAGTCTTTTCTTTAAAATGAAAAGCCAAATCGAATAGCAAGTATTATTTTCCTACAATCAACTTTGAAAAATTCCAAATCATATATAATGAAGTCAAATCAATTCTAAGTATTTTGTTTTGGTCTAATGTGGTTTGACAAAATTCGAAATCATATTATTCAAGAGAAATTTTGGTTTTCACTTATTTAAAGTACGACTATATAATTTGGTTGATTATGTAGGTTCGGCCGACAATTAAGTTTATAGAGTGGCTTCGTGTTTAGAATTCTTTCTTTATTTGTATAAATATTAATAAATAAATAATACTAGCTAGTTTATGTGAGATTATTGTAGCGCATGAAAATATTTATGGAAATTAATATTTTTTTTAATTTAACTTGTGAATGAAAGTCGTCAAAGCTAACAATGTGGTTTTTCGAATGATAAAAACGAAAAAAGCCCAAACCCAGTTTTATTTTTTGATTTGGTTTAAAGATTAAGAAAACTGAAGAACATACGTCAACTAGGAATTCTATATCCAATATTTACCAAAAACATCAGGAGAGTGAAATGGATACAACCACCGAAAAAAATGAGTTACATGAAACGACATTTAATTTAGTTTTTTCCCTTTTTTTTGCCAAGAAATTTAATTTAGTTTAAATGAATATATTTTCTTATATAAAAAATACAAAAGAAGCTTTTTTCTCAATGCATGTGCAATTAAAAAGATTAATAGGAAGGAAATTTACTTAAATTCATGCACTAACTTGCTCCTAAAAAGTCATGAAGTTCGCAATGTGGCGTATCAGAGATACGTAGAGAAACGGTGGACAAGTCAATTGCTATATTTCACCTTGTGCTACCGTAGAGTCGTAAATGAAAGGAGTTTGACACGATATGCTACTGGCTTTGTGTTAGACAGGAATTCAATTGAATAAAGAATCATAAGTTTGAGCTCCAATCAATGCGATTAAAATAAAATTTCTTTTAACTCAATTAAATTTGTCTACATTTGACTTTCTGAAAGATAATTTTTTACTTTAATTAAAATAATTTTGATAAACAAACTTCTCAAACTCAACTAATGCTTAAACTTGATTAATTTTGATTAATTTTGCAAGCTAGTCTATTTACATATAACGAACTTGACCTCAAGCCATTAGGCTATTTATTAGGCAGCTTGTTAAATCCAACTAGAGTAAAATATACTTAAATAATTCGATAGTAGATTTTGGCTCAATTACAATCCTAAACTAATGCATGATGAAAAGGCAATGAATGATAACAAGTTGTTAATTCTCAAAAAATTTTATCTCTCAAAATTTAGAGTCTCATATGTTTGTGGACAAAACAAAGAAAAAAATTACACAAATTGACGTAATTAATTATATATAATTTTTCATGCTTTATTTCATTTGAATTTATAAAGAAATGACGTGTTTTCAAGTTTTGTAAACTTGTAAACTTATAATCTATATATTTGCTTTTAACAAACACCATTTAAGGTTAATCACTGTTTAGTTATGGGACGTGTCATATTTTAATCAATCAATAATGGTTAATTTAGTAAAATGATATTATATATATAATTAAATAATTAAAAAATGTAGAAATTTTTAAAAGGAAACTATTTGAGTTCATACTTTAACTCTCTTATATAGCCACCTGAAGGGGGAAGACCAATCAAACGACCCCTTACGATGGGAATCAGCCATTCCAAGGTCATAGGTTAATTGATGAAAGAGAATCTAAAGTGGTGAATTGTGACTCACACGGCTCTATAGGTGGGGAGGAAGTGGGTGTCCTCTTTACAAACAAATAAATAAATAAAATAAAAAACCTAAAATGAGGAAAATGAAATACTTCAAATCCAACGTATCGTGATTGGGTTAAACAACTTAAGAGAATCCAAGAAGTTTTGGACATGTTTATCTTTTTAGTTTCCGTAGTGGCTAGGTTGTCATCACAACTATAGGGTAGCAGGTGCCTAACTTAGTTTCCGTGGCGTGGTGGCAGGACCTTCACCACCACTATAGCGTAGTAGGTGGCTAACTATCTATGGCGGGAGTTATCATCCTGCATGTAAAATTCCCATTCGCTCGCTATCTTATGACTTGGGCGTAGAAGGTCAAGTGGGTAGGGCATGAATTTGAGTATTTACATTTTTATTTTTATTTTTTCCGTTTTTAACTTTTACAGTATCTATATATATTAATTTATGCAATCAAATATATTAATTGTATTATCTTATTAAAAATATTACTTTTAACCAATTAATATATGAAATGTGTCTTCTAAATATCATTATCAATCAACAAGAAATTATAGCTTTTGTATTTATTGAATGGAAAAGCATGGTTTTCAAGCGCACTCTAGAGAGTTAAAATATTAATTATATCAAATATTTAGACATCATTCATTGGACTAAGTGATGAGCCTCAAGAATGCAACTTTATATTAGAATGATCAAGGGAGATTCGATATGATATGATTGGAGTATGACCAGTTAGAACAACCTATCTATCATGCTATGTTTCCAAATATGGCTTATGCACAAAAAGAGACTCATTTTGACTATCATTTGTCAAGGTGATCCAATGGATAGCATTGATGGTTAAACTCTATAAATATTCCAAGTCCCTTTAAATAATGAGACACAAAGGTGCTATCAAATTTATGTCTCAAGAGATGAAATACTTGGTCATTACTGCTTGTGGAGTTTGATACTTGATAGCTTCTCCACCTATCATAAGTATATTTGAGACAATAATGATTGTCTACTCCTCCTCCTCCTTATTCCACTTCTCTCTTAATCATTCTCACAGTGATATTATGTGTCATTTCTTGCAAGCCATTTGTAACACGATAGTCACGCAGTATGCATATGATGTTTCTCTCAAATACATACATCTACACATACCAAAACACATCAAGCTTTTATTGTTTTCCCATTCATTCCCATAGAAAATTCCACCATTCTACCCTATATTGGTTGTTATTTTATCATCTTTTTAATATCCTTTCTTCACTATTTTTTATTGTGCATTTGTGAGAATAAGATACCAATATATATGTACATATAAATACATACATACCTCTCTTATAAAATTAAATACTTTATGGTCTATCTAAAATTAGACTTATTTTTTTTCTTTATTTTATTAAGATCGTCAAAAACATTAAAAAAAAAAAAGAACAAAAAGGAAGGAACCAAAATTTCACTTGCAATGACTAAAATATACTTTCAAATCTAATTCCTTAATATCATATTGACTTTCATTTCTCAACTCTCAATCCATAATAGGTGATTGTCAATTTTAACATCAATTATAAAACAAGAACAAATAAGATATATAGATTTGATATTTTTCAAACATTAGTTTTCAAATAGATTAAATCAGACATGAAAAACATGCATATAAAATAAAGGAAAGAAAAAAAGGTTATCTAAACAGATCAATGCTATTCGACTCATATAAGGGTCACTGGTGATACCTGATTTGGTATAGGTTGGAAATTAGAAAGATTTATTGGTATTAAGCCCTAACATGTTTGAATGGAAAATAATAATTAAGTACTAATGTTACTTTGACAAATGGTGGTGATAATGTCTCTGTCAATCTTTTGTTATAATTTTATTGGTATAACTTTAATTTATTTGCGTAGCATATTACCATCATCAAAGCTTTTTTTGTTGGGTTGATATGGGTTGTGATGGTGGACATAGTTGTGGTTGTCGTTGTTAAAGGAGAGTGATTAGTACTTTGGGGATTGAATAAATATTCTTGTCTCTTACCAACACATGAAATGGTCATTTCCGTGAAAGGTAAACATTTTATTCGATGAAATCATTATTAAATTGAATACCCATTCCACCTAATCGAACATATATATAATCTAGGGGAAAAATATAGTAAGAAAACTAAATCTTGACATATAATTATACGCAAGTTATGAGCCCTGTAAACACCAACAGGGAATTATATGAAGGACGACTTCTTTCCTCCATACAACTATATCTGTATCTTTTGATGAAATGGGTTTTATATAATTGCATATGTAGGAAACAAGTATGGAGTATCCGGATTATAGCGAGAAATGCCAGCCATCTTTCAAACGTAGCAGTATTTCATTCATAAATTGTTCCAGAAATCAGCAACTTTCTTCACACTCCCGCAGTAAAAATATCTCTCTCTCTCTCTCTCCTCTCTATCTATATATATATGGAATAAAAATTATTAATTGAATTTCTTTAATTTTTGATACGGCTGACAGTGAGATTTAGCATAATTGCAACCATTGCAATGTGCCAGACCAGAATTGACAAATTGTGGTATCGCTAAGAAGTTAAATGAGGTGCATATTGCTAATAAAAAATTTTAAAATAAATAAATAAATGAAAACGTTGGTGAAGTGTTCTCTCACCATACATGCATGTGTGCGAAGCATGATGGAAAATTGTATATGTTGTCAAGAACCTTAAAAGAAAAAAAAAAAAATTATGGGGCTGTATATATATGCATCCGATACGTATGAATAGACGTAATTCTACATTGACAATTTGCTGAATAAAAACTTTTTGAAAAATGATAGCGAGAAATTTCCGGACACATACATACAATTTTTGATAATTCGGTATAAATTTCTGATTACCTTTATATTTTTATATTCTTTTTTCTAAATTTTTGTTACTTTACTATTTTATAATATTTCTATAGGGAAAATGAGGTCAAGTGAGGTTGGACGCATATTAATGATATAAGAGACTAAACATTCATTTTCCAAAATTAGAGCTAACAACACATTGGGAAAAAATAATATATAAAAGCACATTGCAAATTAGCTTAAAAATTTAATGGTAGTATCATGAAGATATCCACCAGAAGAAAATGTTAGCTGGCATAAACAAATAATAGTGAAGTTTCCAGTTACAAATACCTAAAGTGACTATACTTTTGATTTTTGTAATTTAATATCTGAATTTTTTATTTTAATGATTTAGTATTCATTGTTTCTAACCATTTTCAATTAAGTGTCTTCGTGAATGGAAAAGTTAACAATTGTTACATTTTCTCACATCTTAGTATTTGTACTTTAGTTTTCATTACATTTTTGTGTTTATATATTTAATTTTGATGTACTTTAGTGTCCATTCACTAATTAATTTGTGAAAAATTGATATTTTACTTTTCTTATGTGTTATATTATTTTAAAATTTAAAAGAAAGTTATTTATTAAATTGTTAAAAATCAATTTCAAAATTTTTATGCATATATTATTTTAGAAATAAAAAAAATTATTTATATATGAGAAGTTCCATCGTAAATAACTTTTTACATTTAATCTTTGACTATGATAAAATCCTATATCACTAGAAAGCTTTTACCATCAATTTAAGATCTAATTATGTATCCCAAGATAACATAGACTAGGTAAAATTTGAAATGGTTTGTAATTTGTAAATCAAGTGTTATTTGCTTGATAAGATCAAATTCGAAATTTGTTGAATAATACATCTCTATATATTCTGTGAATTTTATATAGCAACGAACTTCAATTATAATTATACGAGAAACTAGAATATATTTTTTCTTTAAATAAATATTTTTTGTTAATTTCTAATTAAAACATTAATCAATCAATATGGATAATATCATTAATTGTGCATTAAGAAATTGTCTTTGGTTGTTATCTACACAATCTTATTCTTGCCACCATTTCTATGAGTTTCAGCTCGAATTCAAACAAAATAGAAAATATATTAACGTCAGTCGAGGCTTATAATAAAAGAGATTTGCCCCATCAACTGACAGCGGTCAAACGTTCCAAATGGCTTTGCATATCATTAAATAAATACGGACATGATAAAAAAGACTACATCAAATGTCCTCAAATACATGTAGTCTCCTTAAATAAACATAAAGAGGTTACTTATGGTTGCTCGGATATGTGGGCGCATTTTTTAGGATAGCGGCCTCATTTAAAATAAAACTTGTAGATTAACCCAAACCACCATGAATGGTAGTTTCTCTAAACTAAAACCTATAGAAGTAGATAAAAGACGAGTGTTAGCTAAATTACCTTTGCATTCAATATTTCTTGCACCAAGCTTTCATTTCATCCTTCTGAGCATATGCCTACCAATGTGGATGGATGTATATTTTTTGGTATAATACCATCTTTTCATGAAATTTGATGGATGATCAATTGAGGAAAACCTTTCTTTTCCAAACACATCATAATACTTCTTTACTAACTCAATCAACTAAGGAATTGTTCCACAGCTCGCAACAATAAGTCTCAATCCATAATCTTTAAGGGAGATTTAAAGAAATACCCGCCTTATGTTATTGGGGATCTTCATAGTCACACTTCCTTAGTTAACCTTAATCTCACCAGAATTTATCAACAATGCCACTCTAAGAATCACTTCTTCCTTCTACTTCTGACTCATAATTGCTAGCAATTATATTTAATCCATTACCATGTCAATGTAAGTTATGACAAACTTCACCTGACATTATAGAATGTCTATCACCTAACCTAAGATTGGAAAGGCAAGATGATGGTAACATGCAACATTAATTGTTTTACTAGGTGTTTAGAAAAAACATTGTGGCTTGCACTGATATCTATGCATTGACTAAGAAGATGCCTTGGAATCTCATGGTCTTAGGATCAATCAAAACCACTAGTTTTAACAAGGACAACTCCAATGCTTCATCACACAAATCCCCATCCACCTTATCTTGCTGTATTGATGCAATGCCCTCCATATCCTTTTAATCCTAACATTCTCTTATTTGTGATCTTTTTCAAAAATAGTCAAACATAAATTATTGTCGTACATTTAAGAGTGTAGTAAATGGTTGATCACATTTAAAGTATAACCTTTTTTTTTTTTTTAAATTTCCTCTATAAATTCTAAATAACAAAGCTGGTATTAACCTCTAATCCCTTATGTATCGTGAAAAACCAAACTTAAACTATTATCTATAGGATCTTTAAGAACTTGAAAAGATGTATAGTTAGAAGAATAACTATTTTGAACTCAACTTGACTTAGTCATATGAGTTTAATTCATTAAGTTATAGAAGATTTAGAATTTTAACTATCAAATTTTCTTTCCGTATGAAAAGAGATCTCCATAGCTTTCACTAAAGTGTGTAGAGCTAGAGTATTGACTCATGACTAGATATCCTTACTATAAGCCACTAAGGTTGTAGCCTGATAATGGTAACTCCAGTAATATAAGGCTTATGACGACAAAGCTTAAAATACTTCAATGTAAGAATCCATATTCGAAGTTTTACTTAGAGTTGATAAACTCCCAAAATGATAAATTTTTGTTTGTTATATAGACATTATTTTTAGTAAAAAATCCTTGTGTTAATCGATGAATTTTCCTTTGTAACATATGAAAATAATAGGCGATTCTTTCCTACATGTAAATCAATGTAAGTATTGCCTTCTTATTAATTAGTTCTTATACATTGAATGTTAAAGTTTTTGCTTGGCTTGAGCAATCTAATTTATTAGATGCATACTATCAAAAGTCATAATGTAATACGAGTTGCATTACTTCAACACTTTTTGTTAATCTCCACTTAAGCATGTTGGGAAAAGATCTAGCCTTTTTCTTATTGCCAATGACACTAGGATTTACGTGGAAAACCCTAATTTTGGGAAAAACCATGGGACCGCCATACACAAATTTTTCCACTATATCAATATAATGGGTTACACAATTTCTCACTGAATATCACTAGTGGATCTCACAATTCTCACCACAAATGGTTAATATCACTCAACAATAAGTCTCTCTCTCTCTAGGGTTTCTCTCTAAGTTTTAGGAATGGCTTCTCAAACTTCACATGCAAACCTTAGGACAAATAAGAAATATATATATATATATATATGTAAACAACAAAGGCTGGCATGTAATAAGAAGTAAGCTGGCGGCTTAAGTATTTGATGACTGATGTTGAAAACGCTGAAGTTGTGTACATATGTTATGCCACCTAGTATGCTAGTGGCTTTAACATGTACACCAGCGGCATACCCACCTAGGTAGGCGACATTAAAGCTAGCCTAGACCAACTCGAGCTCTCAGAAAAAAATTGTAAAAATGAAGGTCAACTGTAGCACGATGAAGGACGATAGAGTACAATTCCATCTTCGCTATGTACAGCAAATTTCAACTCTTTGTTTTGCAAAAATTCTCCTTATTCAAATCCTCTTCCAAGTATATCTCATGTACTGAGGATACTCTTATTATACCCATATGAGTTGGATCTATAACCCAACAAACTCCCCCCTCCAACTCATATGGGGGGTTTCATTACTCATGTTGTATTCTAACAAGAATTGAGTTTCTCCTTGGATAGAGCCTTAATCATCATATCTGATGCATTATCATCAATATGGATCTTCTGAAGCTTCAACTATTTTGACTTCAGTACATCTTTAATCCAATAATACCTTACATCAATGTGTTTAGATTTGGAATGGAACATTTGATTCTTGCTGAGATGTATGGCACTCTGACTATGATAGAACATCGTTAAATCATCTTGCAAAAAATTTCATCCATAAAACTTCTTTGTATGCTTCAGTCACAGCTATATACTCTGCTTCAGTAGTGGATAGTGAAACATACTTTTGCAATTTTAATTGCCAAGACACTGCTCCCTTTACATAAGTAATCATATACCCTAAAGTGGACTTTCTCGAATCCAAATAACCAGCCATATCAGCATCTAAAAACCCTTTCAATACAGACTTACTACCACCACCAAACTACAGACATAATCTAGAAGTGCCTCTGAGATACCTGAGAATCCATTTAATAGCATTCCAATGCTCTTTACTTGAATTCGAGAGATAGCGGGTTACAACACCTACAGCAAGAGCAATATCTAGTCTTCTACATACTATTGCATACATCAGACTCTCAACTACTAAAGGATATGTGATCTTCTTCATTTCTTCTTTGTCTGCCTTACTTTTAGGACATTGAAGTGAATTAAGCTTGAAGTGACTTACAAGTGGAGATATCTCTCCTATGATAACCACAGTTTATGGCTCTTCCTATCTCGATTAATTCTACATCTCGAGAATTTGGCGTGTGGTCCTAAGTTTTCCATTACAAAAGACTTATTCAAAGCAATCTTTAAATCATGAATCTTCTTGGCATCATGTCCAACAATTAACATATCATCTACATAAAAGTAGGAGTATAATGAACTCATCAGTAGCAAATTTCTTGATGACGACACAATAGTCTGATGCAGTCTTAGTATAAACCTGATCAAACATAAGACTTAAACTTTCTGTACAACTATCATGAAGCCTGCTTTAGTCCATACAAGCTCTTCTTCAATCTACATACAAGATTCTTTTTTCCCTTGAGCTCAAACCCTTCAAGATGCTCCATATAAATCTCTTCATCTAAGTTACCATAAAGAAATGTAGTCTTCACATCCATCTATTCAATCTCTAGGTTTAAACTAGCTGCTATAGTCAGTATAGCCCGAATGGAAGGCATCTTCACCACATGTGAGAAAATCTCATCAAAATCAACCCCTTTCTTTTGATTAAACTCTTTCACAACCAGTCTTGCCTTGTACCTTAATTGTAAGCTATTTTCATTAGTCTTCAATATGTAAACCCATTTGTTTTTCTAAGGTCTCTTGCCCCTAAGCAGTTGCACTAAATCATATGTCTTGTTCTAATGCAAGGAATCCATTTCTTCTTACATGGCTTTAACCCACTCTTTCTTTTAATCATGTAACATAGCTTCCTAATAACATTTAGGTTCTCCCCCATCAGTCAACATCACATATTCATCTAGACTGTATCTAGTAGATGGTCTTCTATCTATTGAAGATCTTCTTAACTAAATCTTCTGATGAGGCTCTTGGGGTGCTTAATTTGATCTTCCACATCTCCCCCATCAATGTTAGATTCTTCAGGTGAGGACACTTGATCAAAATCTGTAGGGATCTCACCTGACGGTTTCATCTTTTCAGGCTTTTCAATATCTTCAATGGTCTAATCTTCAAGAAAGACCACATCTCTGCTTCTGACAATTTTCTTATCAGTTAGATTACATAGCCTATACCCATACTCATCATGTGCATAACTAAGAAAAATGCACTACTTCGAGTTAGCATCTAGCTTCTTTCTCTCATCCTTTGGAATATACACAAACGCCCTACAACCAAATATACGTAAATGATCATATGAAACATCTTTACCTATCCATACTTTCTCTAGGATATCTCCATCCAAAGCATATGAAGGAGACAAATTTATCAGATCAGCAACTGTCATCATAGCTTCACCTTAGAATGATTTAAATAGCTTAGCATGTGATAACATACACTTCACTCTCTCAATGATGGTGTGATTCATCCTTTCTACAACACCATTCTGCTATGGGGTCTTTGGAACTATCTTTTTCAGTTTAACCCCATGATCTTTACTGTGTTCTTCAAATGGTCCTATGTACTCTCCACTATTGTCAGCTCTGACATATACCAAATGTCTTCCTATTTCCCTTTCAACTCTAGTGTGGAATTGCTTAAACACATCCAGCATCTGATCCTTGGACTTCAAAGCAAATGTCCAAAATTTCCTACAGTGATCATCTATGAAGGTAACAAAATAGAGAGCACCATTTACTGTCCTGGTTTTCATATAGCACACATCAGAGTGAACCAAATCTAATATATGAGATTTTCTAGCAGGTAGGTTTCTCTGAAATGCAACTCTATATTGCTTACCAGCAAGACAATCTGTGAAAGTTTTCAAAGGTATACCTTTTGTATCTGGCAGAAGTTGTTTCTTAACAAGCATCTGAAGCCCTTTCTCACTTATGTGACCAAACCGCCCATGTCAAAGTTCCATAAAACTATCATCTATCTAATTTAGGTTTCCTTTACTCAGTTTTGCTGACATTAAGTAAAGTGTATTGGATTTCTTCCCTTTAACCATAATGAGAGACCATTGGTGAGCTTTCATTTTCCTTCACTAAAGTGACTATTGTAACCATCATCATCAAGCTTCCCTGCAAAAATAGGTTCAAGAGAATATTTGGAATATGTCTTACATATTTAAGAATGAGCCTGCAACCTGTGTTAGTCTCCAAAACAATATTTTCAATGCCAACAATTTTTTATATTTCATTATTTCTCATCCTAACATTGCAACAGTAACCACTAGTATAGGATGAGAAAAACTCACCATGTGCGGTCACATAAAAAGAGGCACTAGAATCAATAACCTAGTCACTATCAAGACTAGCTAGACTAACATACACCTCATCCCAAGTAACAACAACTTTACTACCTATTGTTGCAGCAGTAGTGTCTTCATCCTTCTCATCACCTTTTCCCTTTCCTTACTCTTTTTTCCATAGTCTACACTCTTTCTTGTAATGCCTTAGCTTGTCACAATAAAAACAGTTAACCCTTCTTCTTGATTTAGATTTTCCCTTGGATTTGTCAAATCTATCTTATTTGTCATTTGGCCCCCTATTTCTGCTTCTACCCCTCCTTTCTGACTTGTCAGTAACAAGTGCTCAAGTATCAAAACTCATACCTAGATCCTTTCTTCTGGACTCTTCATTCATCAGACTATCCTTTACCATTGCAAAGGTAAATGCTCCATCTGATCGACACCACAAGTGTCTCACAACTCTTAGGCAATGAACTCAGCAACAACAATGCCTATATTTCATCATCTAGGACAAGTTTCATCGCAGTAAGTTGATTCACAAGCCTTGAAAATCATTCAAGTGCTCAATCATATTGAAGCCATCTTTGTATTTCAAATTCACTACTCTCCTAATCAAGGAGGTTTTGTTTAAAGCTGTTTGTCTCTCATACATGGGCTGCAATTTCTTCCATAGAACATCTACTCTAGTCTCCTAAACAACATGATGATACATGCTTTGACCAACCCACTGTCAGATATAACCAATAGTCTTTCTATGCAGGATCACCCAATCTGCATCAGATTTGTCCTATGGCTTTGTAATATCACTACCTAAGGGAAAATACAAGTCTTTATAAAACAATAGGTCCTTCATCATACTTTTCTAGATAGAATAAGTAGATGAGTTTAGTTTTATCATTGTACTTCACGATTCAACCGTTTTCGTACTTCATTGATAAAAACCTAAATTTCTTTTCTTACACTTAACTCTGTAATACCACTTGTTAGGAAAAGATTCGACATTCTTCCTCTTGCCAATGGGATAACATACAAAAATTAATCAAAGAAAATGTGGAATTTAAAACCAATGACACCAGGATTTATGTGGAAGACCCCAATTTGGGAAAAACTATGGGATCGCCACACACAAATTCTTCCACTTTATCAATATAATATTTACACAATTTCTCGCTAAATATCACTAGTGGATCTCACAATCCTCACCACAAATGGTGGATATAACTCAACAATAAGCCTCATTCTCTCAGAGTTTCTCTCTAGGTTTTAGGAACTACTTCTCACACTTCACATGCAAACCCTAGGACAAATAAGAAGTAATATATATGCAAAAAATAAATGCTAGCATGTAATAAGAAGTAGGCTAGCGACTTAGGTATTTGATAATCAGTGTTGAAAACGCTGAAGTTGTGTACAACATTGTACATCACCTACTATGTTGGCAGCTTTAACCTGTACACCAGCAGCATACCCACCTAGGTAGGCGGCATTGAAGCCGGCCTAGACCAACTCGAGTTCTTGGCAAAAATTGTAAAATGAAGGCTGACTGTAACATGTTGAAGGCTGATGGTGTACAATTCCATTTTTCATCAATGTACAACAAATTTCAACTCTTTGTTCTGCAGAAATTCTCCTTATTCAAATCCTCTTTCATGTATATCTCATATACTTAGGATATCTTTGTTATAGACCCATATGAGTTAGACCTATAACCCAACAAAGCATCATCTCTTTGTGTTCACTCCCATTAAATTATTTAATGCCTTAAGATAAAATCTATGAACAATGAACGCTATTGGAGTTCCAACTCAATCATGAGATACTTTAATTTCTTACATTCCATTCTATATAGCATTGCTTGTGTTGATATCATTTAACCACGTAAATTTTAATATTGTATTTCATCTTTTTATAGCACTTTTGCAAATCAATAACACTATTTCACATCTCATTCATTAGATCACGAACCATCTTCTCTAGAGTTTTAAGTAGCATTCTGCTCTCACCATTGGTGGATTTTCTACCAATGAATCCAATTGATATAGCATAAAATTCAATTAAGCAAACAAAAGGTAGATTTATTGACCTATAGTATAAATTATTACAAATTTCCCACTATATATGCTCTTGAGCAATATTCTGCCTAACTAAGGATATAACTAAATAAATCTAATATATTAATATTTTGTACTATCAATGAGCCACTTATAAGCTCTTTACCAACTAATTTAGTAACTAATTATTTCTATAGACTTCTAGGAACATCTAAACGTAATCAAAAGTATAATCATACATATAAGAGCTAAAATAAACAAGTACAACAAACTAAAACAAACAAATATACAACTAAACAACAACTTATAAACTAAAAGCAAACAAATTTATGGCCACCCTAAAATTGTACACATGTACAAATAGTTAATGTGTAAGCAAGTTTATATGAAATGTTCACCTACACTTTCAAAACAATAATTAAATCTTTAAGGGAAAATGTAAAAAATGGTACCTATATTTTTACAAAAAAGTTTAATCAGGTATCTGAAATTTGGTTTTGGACAATTTGGTACCTAAATAAAGCTTTTGTGGACTTTTTTCATACCTAATTGAACTTGCTTCAGATTTGAAAAAAGTCCACATAAACTTTATTTAAGTATGAAAATTTTCAAAATCAAATTTTAGATATGTAAAAAGTCTACGAAAATTTTATTTTTGTATCAAATTATTAAAAACCAAGTTTCAGGTATCCGATTAAACATTTTGGAAAAGTTTAGGTACCATTTTTCTCATTAACCTAATATTTAATGATATATTATTTCTAGTTAGAATTTGATAATAGCAACATTATGTCTATTATCTCATACTACTTTATAAGGAGTGAAAATTGAACTGTAAAATTTATAGTATGTAGAGATCATAGGTAATCTTTGTTTTAAAATTTTGGAACTTATAGTTGAAAGGGTATAGTAGTACGAAATATGACCTCTTAATCTATCCCAAGATCTACTCTAAACCAATACTCTATATATTAAAGGTTCCATATTCAATGATACCTTGCAATTTCTCAAACATATATGGTGTCTCAAGAACATAAATTGTACAATATGTCTAGTATTTTAATTTTACAAATATAATATAATTTCAATCATTCTCTCTAACTTATAACCCATTATTTTAGGTTAAACCTCATTCAACTAGTTAAATGTATCTTAAATGTCGAATTCCAATTGCTAATGTGGTTTATGTTTATTGTCCCCATGCACCCTTTATTAAAATTTTTTATATTTATATTTTTATGATTGAATTTAAAAGCAACAATAATATACAATTTTAACACTACAATTTGAAAATAATGGCTAAAATATTTGAGTTGGAAGAAAACATTTTAAAAACTCACATGTTTCATAACATACCTTAGAACCTACAAATTTCATTAGGTATGGATGTTGAGTGGTTCCTATGGATACTTGACAAGTTATAGTTCCAAAGTTCTAAAACATATAAGTAGAGGGCATACTAAAATTTGTCTCATTTACCGTTTGCCCACTCATCCCCATTTACAATCCACCGATAGTAATGTGGCCAAGACAGGAAATTTTTTTGTCTCAATAGGCCAGAAAGTTGCCTGTTAACCAACTAAGGCAAGTCACTCACATCTAATTAAGCACATTTTTGTTTTGCCAAGATTACGCAAATGGAGAAGAGTTTTCCCTCTAATTGGGATAAATATCCAATAAATATATATATTTATATATATAGTTTTCAATTATTTTGCATTGAGTTAAATGAAAATATTTAATTTATAACATATTTTATTACTTTTTTTTATGCTTCAGTTATTTAATAACATTATGCCAATTTTTTCTCACAAAGCTATATTAAATAGTAATATTAATTATTAATGTCATTTTTTGCATTATAATAAATATTTAATTTACATTTAAACTTATATATGTTGACAAATAAAAAGAAAGTAATATCAAATTGAAAAAAATAATCTAGTGTACAAACAATCATATGAATTAGAGTCCTCAAGTCATTGAAATGGCATGAAACATATAAGTTTAGCAAAAATAATAATAAACAACATAAAAATAACAAATTGAGAACCTGACAATAGATAAGCCTAGTGTGTATGAACCTAAAAGTTATTGTACCTGAGTCAATCAAGTACTCATGGTCATTTACGATGAGGTAGCAGAAATGGTGAGAGTTGATTGTAGATACTATCCATACGTACGGAGCAGTGCGTGCATGTAGTATGAACTAAGATGCTATTATTGTGACAATGGAGAAGCTGGTTGAGCGATCTCGGTCTTAGTAATAGAGCCATGCTAGGGAATAGGTAGAGGCTATAAATGGGCTATTGTTGAGTGAACAAGCTAGCTAATGTTGTTGCCCATTTTGTTGCTAGTGCCCATGGTGCATAGCCTGCTGTGTGGGGCCGTCTCTACTATTGTGAGGAGCTACTTATGGATCCAACTAGGGGCCAAAATAGTGGCTGACTCGATATCTCGTAATATCCATAGTACATTTGTGGAGGTAGAGCTATGGGTGCAGATGGCACATGAGTAGGCACATATCCTTGACAACTTATGTACCATAACCCATGTCTCCCTAATATCTGAATCTTTGGTCAAACATCTCCTTTATAATAGCAACATCGCTCATAGGTTTCTAATCTATCACAGCAACATATACGTCCTCCGCTCTCTCGCAACAATTTGTGCTTAATTATAATAAAGAAATGGTAGTTTTATCACTAATTTATAGAAATGGATATAGTCAATTGCCATAAAAAAAATGATCCAATATTATTACATAATTAGCTATTGACTCCACAAACTCCCATTAATTTATCGCCTACCCATTCCTCTTCTTCGCATGCATATACTGATAATTCTACGTGGGTTTGTAGTTAGAAATAACAAATAGAAAAAAAAAAGAAAAAATAGATTTAAGGGCAAATTAATAAATTATGTGCATATAGTGAAATGAAATAGAAAATGGATATTGTCACGTTCATTGGTCAATACATGATACAACATCAGAATAATGGAATTCACTTTGAAAAGAAGCAACATAAGGACATTAGAAGGACAAACGACTAGGATCCTATCTGCTTCAAGGTTTACTTATTTCTATTCTTTGTATTTACTTTTGATCAATACTACAAAACAAAGAACAATAAAGTGTTTCATCAACGTAATATAAGTAGTTGCATGTCAACTAGCGGTTGTTAAACATGCATACCTAGTACTTCTCATCTATCTCAAAGAAGCAACACAACTCCCTCACTCCTTGACCCTATACTCGTATCTTGGTGGTGGCTAACTCACAATTACCTCTCTTCTACCTAACTACTTATGATATTTATGCAATTTATAACAATTTAAGTTGTAAATTTTATTAGAGAGAATTCAACCTGATCCATCATTTTCAAATGCTCTTTTAGTTGTTGGTTAATGAGAACTTTTGTTGTACATTAATGTTAATTACCCACGTTAGTGAAGACATAAATTTGAAATAATTAACATAAGTATGCATCGGATCAAAAATGAACTATATCACTTCAATTCAGATAATGTCATGACGATATGCCTCTAGGAAGCTTGACCACGCCTTACCTTTAGAACCCTCTACAATCAACTTGGTCAATGCCTTGTGGTAAGTTTAATCATATTAGAGGCTTGCACATGATACCTATATATTTGTTAGGCATGGTAACTGCTGGCCTCTAACAGTCTGTTAAACTCATCGTCCACCTTTAGCCCTTTATATAGGCCCCGACGTTTGGTTGGCACCATGATATCATCCGTCTCCAAAGCAGCCACTCGAGCATTCTACTCCTTTCATAGCTACAGCTTCCAAGCATCAAGCATGTAATGTAGGACATCATTGCTTGATTATAGCTCGTTGACCCTCAACTTCTGTATAGGCTAAACCGGGGGATCGTGTGAGGGTCTAGACCTTACCTGAGTGGGATCAGTCAACAGCAACGTAAACAATCCCCTTACACGATCAAGTAGAATAATTAATATATCAATCATGCATGGACATAGAAAATAGAAATGAGTCGAAATGAGGACTTAACTTGTGTATTGCTCAAGGTGGCTATCTTGATCTTACATGATCACGTCAAAGAAGACATGATTTATCCTACAAGTTGTCATATTATACATATAGTAGGTCTAGATCATTACAAATTTATATATGTAAAGAACAAAAAATTTACCCCTACATGTTATTATACTCATCGTTATTATTGTAAGCATGGTTATTGTCATCTTTGTCGTCACCCATACCACTACAACCTTTGTCGACTCAAGTAGCACACTAGGTTTCTAGGTAAACGAAGATGTGATTGACGTAAATTGTCCATGGTTATGAAACCATTGGCTGGAAAGGCTCCTTGGTATCTAGTTGCTCTTCCAGATTACCCTTGATGGGGGATTTGGCTTTGGAAAAATCTTAGGTGAATAGATGTCGATAGTGAAGTTTTTGGACAACTTTACCAACATTAGATCATTTGCTCGAGTCTTTTAGGTAAAATACTTGTTACACGTGTTCTATGAGAATGTACGAGTCATCATCATAACAAGTTCTTCATGTGTTGATTGAGATGAGGCCTCCATTGATGCTTTCTAGTTTGTCCAGTTGGTAGCAAACCACTTAAACTAAATAAAAACACATACCTACACCCCTAGTTGTAACCAAGTTTTAATATATAAATCTTCTAAATTTTCTTCCCAACCATGATCCAAAAGATAAAGTGCACCTACCAATGTAGTATAGAAAGAAAATTTATGTTATATTCCTTGGGGATTGCTTAACTCCTATCCTATTTACTCTCTTCCATTATTAACCAACAAGATCACAAGGGATTTTAGTATTTACTAATATTCAACTACTTTTCTACAAAGAAGCGTAGATCAATTCACAAAGCATAATCTCAAAATACAAGAATTAACTTAGTCTTTGCTTCACCAACAACTTATCATGTAACTTCATTAAAAAACATAAGAAATCATTATTACACTCTTGAACAGCCAAGTTCTCTAAGATATGTTGAAGCCTCTCTCGAGATCATCAACTTCTAATCTGAAGTTTAATAATTAGAATCTCTTCCTAACCATTAGCAACTTAGAATCACATTAAAATCAAGAATTCAATGTAAAACCAACAAGTGATGGAAGAATTTTACCATCTCTTAGATGTATGAGTGTTTTTCATTAATAGCTTAGATATATTTAAGTGAATGATTTCTTAATGTATTCAAATAAATCTAATATGAATTCATAGGTGCACTCATATAAATCCAAGATCATTGCTCAAGCTATTAATTTCAAGAATTCAATAATATTTTAATAATATCGTCAGTTGAAACTACATGAATCGTGTTTGTATCCATGAAATCTAAGTAGACTTAACTACTCCTCATCAAAATATAGAAATTAAGCATCAATTCAAAGAAGATGAGATAATATATAAGAAAACATTATTAAGATAGAAATCTTTACAGTTGAGATCTAATTTAGCTATTGAATTGATCAACTTCGAATTTTACAAAACCTAGCAAAGCTCTTCTTTCTCTCTCTAAAACTCTCTAAAAATAGTTAATATCTATATATTCTTATCTATAATATGGATTTGATATTTTATTCATAAAAAAAACACGATATATTGTTAGTTAGTTGCTAACATACCAATTCGAAACAAAAAAACTATGGGTAAGATAGGGCAGTAATCATGGGAAGAAGTGTGCCTAAGTTTCAGCTGTATTTGCAACTATGACAATTCTTCAAATGTAATTGTGCCTTTGAATTAGGACAGGTTTGAAACTATGAATTCAACTCATTGAATGTTCTTCTTATCATACATGGTCGTGGTTTATGATGGGATTCTCTCACACAACATGCGTAAGCATGGTCTAACTATGAAATTCTAATTTGTTGATTCTATTCTTTTTCTTTATCAAATCTTCATTGGGTTTCTCTCCAAAGCTCCAATGAACTAAAATCAATAATTAAATCAAATAAGTGCTACATTTATAACTATTCTAGTGATCTATAAACCAAAATAAGAACATATCCTCTTAGTTAAGTGAGTAAATGTCAGCTATCAACCCCATATAATTTTGATTGAACCACGTTAGTAAATATGCTATAAAAGGTTGTACTCTATCCATTATGTTCTCCCGATACATATACTTCACTATTTTGTAATCTCAAGAATGTTCTTGAAATCAATGTTATATCAAACTCCATTCACCATGCAAGCCTTATACCATAGTGGTGGACATTCGGGCCCTAGGAAAATGTTTGCTTGCAAGTGCACTTAGTTGCTTGCTTCAAGTGCATTCCATTCTTTCTTGAATTCTCAGTAAAAAAAATGAGTTAAAAATGAATATGAAAAAAACTGATATTTAATTGTGCATTGAAGAAAGTAAGTAAAACCACTTACATCAATGTGATTACACTTCTCAAAATTGTTCGACATAGTCCAATGCATCTTCTTAATTTCAACATCAGACCTTATTAGGGCATATATGCCTAAGGTCGAATGGGCTGTGTAAATATTCAAAATGACGATACAAAACCTTCGCCAACAATTGATTCCGCAACGGTAGGACCTATTTTTCTCAAGTGTATGTTCTTGAAGTATTGTCAACAAAATGTTGAATGCTCTCATGTGTTGCATATGACTTAGTGATGGATCCGTCTTATCTTACTCTATTCTTAGATTTCCTCAAGCACTCTAAGGTATCTTTCTACCAGATACATCCAATGATATTAAACAAGGCCACATCTACATGCTTCCTTTAACAAGTACACAGCTAAGTAAACTATAATGTCAAAAAATACAAGTGGGAATATTATCTCCAACTTGCATAGTGTTAAGATTATGGTTTTTTCTAAACGACTCCAGTAAATTCACATGAGGTTCTTTAGTAGTAAATTTACTAAAGAAACGAGAGACATCACATACCATGCCATAAATTTGGTGATCAAGAAAACCATGAATGATCATATAAAGATCCTTTGAAGTGGGATATGATAGTTATGGCACTTCAAACCCCTTAAAGTTACTTCTTTGCACCAAGTAAGACAATATGTTGAAAGCATATCCATTTGGCAATATCACATCTTTGATTAGGTTGCAGACCCCTTTAATTTGCTGAGATGATAATGTATATGGCTTATGGATTGAAAATTCGACTACTACGGGTTTGTAAATGCAACTTTGAGTGCATGCCCATTTCCTAGAGGATAAGTCTCACATTTTCTATGTCCTTTGACTTACCTTTCAAACAAAAAATTGTCCAAACCAAGTTATCACATATATTCTTCTCAATGTGCATTACATCGAGGTTATGGCACATATGTAGTTCTTGCCAATATGGTATCTGTCACGCCCCGAGGGGTACCTTAAACATGGCAGTCTACCGTACATAATACTAAAGCCTAAGAATAACTACCTCAATCCGCAAAGGCTTCCATTTCATGTACAAGGCGTACATCACATCCAAGGGAACGCATCGGAGTAGCGCAATTTATATTGATAATAAATAAGTAACAAGGCAAAGAGAATACTTATCATAAAACATAAACATATCAAGTTACAATTCTTGGTGTGTATCCCTCTATTGACTTCAAATAAATATACATCTTAGAATCAACATAACACTAATCATATAAGTCATTACATATAAAGAATTTTACAAAATTACTTCATCTTATGATTCCATTTCCTTCATAGAAGCTTAACATCCTTCCATAACTTCCTTAATGTCATGATCCTCAATTTAAGCCACAGGTATGTCTGTTTCAATAAAATCTATGGGGGTATAAGCTACAACTAGCTTAGTAAGATATTCCTTTTCATTCACACCATATTTTCAAACAAGTTCATTTAAATTTTCACACATATGTTATGCATACAATGTAACAATCACATGATTACGTAAATATATATAGTTATCCGGAAACCATATATAGAATGGATTTACCCCTCTGTATCAAACGTTAGGGAATTGGGGTTGAAGATCCTCGATCTTCTACTGCTATCCCCAGGTCCTCACCACAGCGTTCGATTGGCTCGGCTCCGAACCTAGAGTCGCTTTCCCCGAGCGAATTGAATTCTCTATGAAGGAACATGGCCCGTGTCACCATACGATCACAGCCAATCCAACTCTACACGTCGGAGTAGCAGCCTTCTAAAAGAGATGTGACTCGATGGATGCTATGCGTGAGTGTTTCATTTTTCTTAAGCCAAACCTTATTAAGTTTTATTGGGGGCAATCAATCAATTTAGCAATTAATAAGTAGTCATACAAGTAAGTAAACAAATTATTTTAAACAAGCAGTTTGAAGTTGCGATATTCTTAATACTCATTTCACGCATAAACATAGAATCACATATATACTCATAATCCCGAATTCCCCACATTTATATCCATTTTTATATTTCTTAGTATACTAATGCTACTACTTTACAAGCACAAGCACAAGCAAAAGGTAACAAAATAAATTAAGAGGAATAACTCACTCGTCCATTCAGCGATCTTCTTAGTCGTAGTAATCTTCGGGTAGGGTATTCTCGTATCTTTCGTCACCTAGACAAAAGAAATACCCGGGATAAGTACTTCATAGAAATTCTACTTAAACTTTCTAATTCTATTTCACTATGTCCGTCAAATTCGTATAGAATGAAATTCCAATTTAAAATGGCCATAACTTACTCATTTTAACTCGGAATTTCACTATAATATACCATTTTCTACCTATTCAAAAAGATCTATCTATTTCTAAGGTTATCTTTTTCATATAAGGTCATTTGAGTTTCAAAAACGTTGGGTACAGATTTAAAACGAAATTTCCTAAACTTTTGCAAATCCATTTTCTAGCTCAGCTTCATTCAAAAATCCTTTAGAAAAAATATAGGTATATATATATATATATGTATATATAATCGATAAATCCTTTGAGTATATAGATAAGCTCACTTTGTATGCAAAATTTCTAATGATAGTGTCTCAATAATTTATTTTATACAATAATTCATTTTAAGTTGTTAAAACTTTAACTTTAACAATTTCTTTTCAAGTCCTTTGAAGAAACTTTATATTTTCATAGGTTAATGAGTATAGTCTTATTTTATTTTCTTCATTCTTTTTCCAAAAACAAGTAAATATTCTTTTAATCTTAGTCCTTCATAAGTTTTACTTCCAGTGATAAAAGATCAAATTCATCAAAAGTGTATTAAGTTGTTGAAAACCTTTTTGTGTTTATAATGGTTTTAGAAAATGAGTCTTGTCTTCTTATATTTATTATTTTAAAATATAAGTTTTTGTTTTCTAAAACTTGTTCTTTTATTTCCTTTGAAAATAATTTTCTTTATTGATAAAACCCTTTTATTTTTAATGTTATCTTGTTTATATTATTTGAAAACAAGTTCTTTCTTTAGAAATTTGAAAATTATTATTTTTCCTAAGTGGGTTTATAACTTTATGGGTTGAATTCATCTTATGTTTGAAAACTAGTTTGTTTCTTAGCTTTGTTATGAAGTGAAAAAGAGTTTAAACCTTAAGCTTCTTTGTAAAAACTTTTAATATTAACAAATTATTTTACTAAAACTTAGGTTAACATAATATACAAAGAAAATATTTATTTCTTATTGTTTCTTGGTAAACTATCTTTGTTATTTATGAAAACATTGAGAAAACTCTATTTCTATGTTGTTGATAATAACTCCATTATTTTGTGATAAATTACATAATATAAAATTTAGTTTTAAGTTCCTTTAATAAAGTAAAATTCTGCTTTTAACTTAGTTGAGACAATATCATTATGTAGATGCAAGTCTTATGAGCATATAAAATAATAAGAACATAAAAAAAATACTAGAAATAATTAATAAGCAAGAAAATAAAATATCAAGTATTGGGAACCTTAGCTTCATCAAGGTATCCCAGTCAAGTATTGGGAGCCTTAGCTTCATCAAGGCATCTCGGGACTAAGAATAGACTAGTCCCAAAAGATTAAAGAAAATAAATAAAAGATTGTTTTGACTTGATATGGACAAGTCTAAGACTAGAAAGACTAGTCTTAAAGAAATAACATGAAATAAATAAATTGCAAAGCATGAAATAAATAAATAACAAGTAAGCTTATATGCTCTAAAGATTATATTATATATCATAAATATATTTAGTTAGATATGAATATAAAATCAACATAACAATATAATAAATAGGAAGTTCATGTGCAAGAACAAAACATAAATATGTTGTTGCTTTTACTACTCATATGAGTTTCAAAACAACACCATAATCATGTTAAGTTACATGACATGGGAAAATAAATGATTGGAAGAAGTTTACCTAAAGTGTTTATGTGGTATGAAGATGGTAGATAAAAGGGGTATTATGTGAGTAATGATATGTGGTAGATAGTTTATGTATAAGGAATGATTTTTATGAGGAATTGGTTTAAGAGAGTTTTGGTAGAGAGAATTCTTGAAGAGAGAATTTGTGGAGAGATTTTGAGAGAGTTTTGGTAGTGAAATGAATTGTGTGAAAGAATGAAGGAGCAATGGGGTATTTATAGAATTTTAGAGTGAAAATTAGATGTAATAAAATAATTTGAAAAAGAAAAATAATTGAGAGGGAGAGAGAGGGCATTAGCGCCGGCCATAGAGGGATTGGAGAGAGAGTGAGTTGATTTTGTGTGAATTTTATAAGAAAATAATTAATATGTAAGGTATGATTTGATATAAGATGTATTGGAAATATAAAAAATAAGAAAATAGGTATATAGATAGTAAGAAATAGGTGTAAGAAAAAGTGGAGATAGTGAAATAGTAATGAATAGTAGAAAAGTACTATGAATAGTAGACTAGACAATTAATGTACCGGTAGTAATAAAAATACATGTAATAATGCGATATCTATAATTTTTAGCTACCGAAAAATTCTAAAACTGATATTTTTGAAATCCTTGTTTAATTATGAGTCTTTTGGTGTTAATGAAATATTTTTAATATTTCGAGCTTCGGAACACGCTTTTCGAGAACTGATCCCGTTTGAGTCCGAAGGACACTCGAAATTCGCGAATATGATATTTTTATGTTACCCTATATTATTACGAACTATTTTAAGCTATTAACTTAATTTTGTTTTCTAGGGTTTGCGAATGCGGGATTGCCAGATCTTAATCACTAGGGTTTGTTATAAGCTTTGTTGACTTTTAGGGTTCCGGTTTGACTTCTGGTTTTTGTCGAATTATTCGTAAGATCTTATAATTTTCGAGTTTTGACTGTTTTATAATTTTAGCTCGATATATAAGGTTTACCTTATTTTATTTGTGATTATTTAATAGTCTTTAGTTCTCGGGATCGTTTAACCGAGTCTAGGGTTATGAGTTGACTCAGTTTGACTTTTGGTAAAAATTGAAATTTCTGATTTTGAAATTTATCGAAGGATTTAAGATCTTATCATTTCGTTGTTAAGTAGTATATGGCTATATCGTTTTGATTTGCATTTTAAGAATCAGGTAGATGATTTGATTGGCATACAAATGTTGATTCAAATGATAGTTGGATTTTATATTTTGTTTCAAGAGTTCTCATTTTCTCAAGACTAAGAATTCTTGTGTTTGACTTGATTTAGAATTTGGTTTTAACTTGGGTCGATTTTTGGGATTTAAATTTTTAATGATAGATTTCTAGGATTATTTTGTAAGAATTATGAAAATTTTCGGGGGTTTAAAGCATCTTAAAAACACACATTTCTTACACCTGTTTATACCATCTTCATTTCTCTAGCGATTAATCTTCTCTTGCACCTTCCATAATATAACATGGTCGTACCGAATCAACTAAAGTAAAATATCATTAATGGTGAAATCGCTTGGTTGAAGCCTCATCTAGATGGTACCATCAAAACTTTCGCTATCTTGGCACCACCAATGCCTAGCTGGCAAGAAACATTAGTGACCCATTTATTGGATACTGTTTCCATGACCATTGTGCAATCTATCTTGCATATAGGGCATGCCTTGTATCCCTTGGTCATCCAACTAGAAACATCACCATATGCTAGAAATCATTGATCGTTCATAATAGCGTAACACACATTGGGAACATCTGACCTTCTACCACATCTAGTGTCCCTATAACATTTACCCATAGTTCTTCTAACTCTTTCACTAAAGGCTGCAAGTATGCATAAATTTCTATATTAGAAGATCCAGGTCCCATAACTAAAAATGAAATCATTTTATATGGGTCCTTCATGCATCTCCATGGTGGAAGGTTATATACGTACAAATAGAATTACCAACCATATGTTGTATGTTGTGTTCATTTTCCATAAGGATTAAACCCAGTAGCAAGTCCCAATCTCCCATTTAGGGATTAAAAACAAAGCAGGGGTATTTAAGACCCAGTCCCTTCCATTACTCAAGTCCATGGGATGTCTTAGTAGGCCATCCTTGCTAATATTATTTTCCATATTAATTTCATCTCTAGAGTTATCTTCCGACACATGAATGGTTGTTACAATCTTGAAACTATTGGAAAATGGCACAAAAACTACACCAACACAATCTTTTACTTTTTAGAATGATATTTCCACCTCGCTTCCCTACATATAAGGTAGCTATCAAGGTTCTAAAACTCTCTGCAAAACAACACACAGTCCTTTCGGCAAGCATGGATCATCTTTGCATCCATTCCCAACTGTCTTAACATCTTGCATGTATCATAATATGAAGAGGATAACAAATTGTTATTTGGTAATGAGCTTTTTATAAAAAGGAGCTAATTATTAATGAAATTTACAGGTTGTTTGCCATCAACATTAAGATTCATCATCTAAAGTATCATGAACAATATTAAGAATTCGATACAACTATAGTACACCAAGGTCTTTGTGCTTTCAAACATCCTTGTCCATGGATTTCTATCAACTTTAAAGCTTTTTCCTCGCTATTGGTTTCACCTTAAGGTCACTCATATTAGCAGCCATATCCTCCAAAAGTTGTTAATCAGCTTGATCTCTAAAGGTCAATATTCATCTAGAATACTCCCTTTTCTACCCCCTACATTGTTAGGGACCCCTACTTCGTCATCGATTCCATCTGAGTCCTCACCATGATAAATCCATCTTGATTAGGTCTATATCATTCCTCTTATTAAGAGGTGATTCTAGATTACTTGAATAGATTGCCATGACATGTAGAGATGGTCTCTACATGCGCATCTTATTATTCCATCTACCTCATGTGGCTCACCACTACTCATAAAAGCCTCCTAATCGTGTTTATAAATTGCATTGATGTTAAATTACACGTAATGTGCCAAACCTATACCAAAATCCTACACTAAAATTTAGTCAATGACGTCACCTTATTGTAGTAGTTTATATCCTCTATGTTTCTTCCTATTAAGTTGCTAGCTTTAAGTTACTATTAACATTTGTAGTAAATGTAGTTAATCAACATAAAAAACACTATGCTTTAATTTGGTACAAAATATAACAAGAGATTGTATAAATTTAAATAAATACAAAATATATTACGTATAGTTATAAGCATAAATATAAAATTTAAAAAGTTCTAATAAATCGATATAAGCAATCCGACATGAATTCGCAATTAAAATTTCCTTAACTAAACCAATGACACAAGATATATACGTACATAAACATATCAATCACAACATATAATATTTCTACAACTTATAGCATCACAATGTATATATTTAAATAAATAGAACATACATTAAGTATAAATATCTAAGTAAATAAAATTTTAAACTATTAACATACACAATTGTATATACATATATATAACAAACCTCTATATATATACATTATGAAAATAATTACATTATAATATATATTAAAATATTATAGATATTTAAAGTATAAAAAAATAATATACTAATCTTTATTGAAGCAAATGCAAAAAATCAAACTTGTGGAAGATAAATGTTTAGTGAAATGACGGCAAAAAAAGAAAAAAGGTATAGTATAATAAATTAGCAATAATTATTAAAAGTAAATAATGGAAGGGAACACATTTTGGGCGAAATTTCAACTCCAATTGAATCAAAATGGGGAGGGTGGAAACTTTTGGCACTACTGGCAAGTATGGAAATTATTATAAGATGGGGAGGGAGAGACAAGCAGGAGAGAGGGAAAGAAAATACTAAATGCAAGATTGAATGTGCAAAGGAGGAAAAAGAGAACACATATAGTGATTTATAGGAAAGACAAGAGGTGAGATTCATTATTGACTAGGATAAAAAGGTGAGTCATCTCTATATGTCAGCCAGTCGCAAGTCTTGCTCTTTATTACTTGTTTGGATCAGGTAAGAAAGTGAGACTCATCTCTCTCTCACCAAAAATAACCAAAAGTTTTACTAGTGTCTATTGATAGAATTAGAATAGCCTTAGAACATAATGCATAGATTATTTTTAAATGCACTTTCATTTCACTTTAATTGACTAAAGTTTGCCAATATTTTTATAATAACATTTAAAGTACGATAACTTGGGTTTGATTTTTCTCTCTTTAAACAATGGATAGTAATTAGCAAATAATAATAATAATAATAGCAGCATTTACCTAGCATAGAGTATGTGTGTATGCAATATTGATTTTGCATACAATATACTTTTAGTATTTTTTTTTCCTACCAACCATGTCTTGCATGCATCATATTAACATAAAAATTTAAAATGCACTCATCCCATGGAACATTCTTCGGAATTGTCCACAAGTTGTATGTGTTGTAAAGTATTATCTCTCTCATTCTCATAAAAACTAAATTATATACTAGAAAATTGCTTGTGTATTTTTGAAAGCTTTCTAGAAGTAAAGCACGACAACGAACAGAATTTTTACAGCTAGACGGATTCCAGTGAGAGTCCGTGACTCCATAAAACAAGAATTACAAGAGATTGTACTAGTTGCATAGATTTGCAATACGGGTGTCTCTTTCAAGCTAAAAGTTTGAGACGCGAGTATCTCTAACACTCGTATTAGTTATCCTGATATTATGAATATATGAAAGGACAAATTATAATTGGATGTCGCTAAATAGCTATAGCATACATTATGCATAAGTGAGACGACTTTTTTCGTTTTAGTAGATTAAAAATCGCCCTATTTACCTAAAACAGGCGATTCACCTCTTTTATTTTACCTCCATATCACCTAAAGAGGCAAAACTCGCCTTTGGTTATAACATAAATGCAAAACTCATCTCTTTAATGTAGTCAATAGTAAGTTTCGTCTCTCTTTTCTCGTCTTATCTTTCCAAAACAAGAGAAGATAAGACTCACTCATTACTCACACAGCACCAGTAAATGTTTTTACTAGTGACATCACATCATCTTTTGCTAATACTTCAAAGTTTCGCGACAATTTGCACTTATTACAGCCATAGAGAAGAAACCACGGGTTCCTTCAGCATACAACAGGTTCATCAGGTGAGAATTTCATCCATATAAGCAGTCAGTTTTTTTTTTTTTTTTTACCACCAAAATAAATAAAGAAGAAACCATTATTTTAACCTTCAACATATTTTATTGTTTCTTTATCTTAAAACAATTGAAGCTATTTTATCTTGATCCATTTTTCCACTTTCCAGGGATGAGATCCGGCGCATCAAGGCTATGAATCCGAAAATTTCCCATAAAGAAGCTTTCAGCAGAGCCGCTAAAAATGTTAGTTGGGGTCTATATTTAATTAGATCAATTTGCCATCGGGACTTTCTATTGATATATTAATTATATCACACTATCATTTATGCTTAATATCCTTATACCTCCTATAATTTAACTATACATAATGTTATGCTTGTGACTCGTAATGTTTTGGTTTTGGTTGACATGTTTCGTACCGCTGAAGATATTCTGTTATTGCATGCAGTGGCACAATTTCCGCGCGCCAGTTCTGGCCCTCAGTTGCCATTTGAAGCTGATTCACAGTATCAATGAAGATATTCTCAAATTCACGCATATAATATGAATCTTGTTAGAACCGGAAGTGCCTATATATATGACGTAGCTGACCGGGAAAGTATCTAAATTTAGTGTTGTGTGCTGTTTCTCTGCACTGCAATTACTTGCATTGGATAGTTACGTTTCTCCGAAACATTGCTATCCTAACTAACGTCTGCCCACCATTATTGTCTTCTTGCCAGTAAAATAGTCCTGATGCTTGACTCCCATATGGTATAAAAATTAGTACGTAATATAAATAAATATAGATATGTATGTGTGTATACATCCACAGACCGAAAGCTACATTGTAACAAATAAATTACAATGAAAATGTCAAATGTGGGTTTTAATAACGGTTACAATAAAAGCACCAATTTAAATTTTGTAATAATTGGGGATGAAGTGACACATAAATTTGCTTGTTATATTATATACTTTTGAGGAGCAGCCAGCAGTGTTCATTTTCCATGCATATCGAGTATTCTCGATTAGACCTAATCATATAGAGTAAACATTTTAGATTATTAGATTATTACAACTATATAAGACCCATCACGTTTTTATTCAAGTTACATAAATCTAAGGGATAAAAACCATCATAGTTTATACTTTATGGACTGATTTGTACAGAATTTTCCAAATAGACTATACTCAATGGAAACTGATGCTTTTAATAAAACCGATCAGTTACTTTATCTTCTTTTAACAATATGAAAATAAATAAGCATAAATATTTTATAGAAAACAACATAATATCATAATAACAATAATTTAGAAGAACTTATGAAGATAAAATGAATCATAATATGCGATATAATTTTTCGCATCAAGAATCCAGTAATATTATAGCATGAATTATTATAAAGACGACTGATTCATTTCTTTCGTGTCCTTTTTGTATATAATAGTAGTTAAGAAAGGAATACCTAGAGCATTGGCACCAAGTTTCGCTGTCTTAAAATAAAGCAAGCATTTTCTTAATAGGTTAAATTATACTGAAGGATCAAAATGTTTGGGATAAAGTTTATTTAAAGTCACAATATTTGGAATGGCTAAAAAGAGATCACAACATCTAGGGAAGGAGGTCAATGGAGATTACCATTGATTCATGTCACAACGTGACAAATATTCTGAGTCTTAATTAAATATTTCGAAAAATGCTTTGGTGGGTATTATACACCGTGTAATGTGCACATGGTGAGTACCTACGAATGATATTTTAACATGTAGCCATATAAGGAGTGGTTATTTTGTAAACTATCCATTACTTTATCCATGTATTAAAGTATAATTGGTAGTTACACTCCACATGTATATACACGTGTTGCGTACTAACAATTGAATATTTTTTCTAATATTTCTCATGTTGACATGTGTCAATAGTAACCTAAATTTACCCACTACTCTAAATGTTGTGATATCTTTTTAATCACTTGAAATGTAATGACCTTAATAAACTTATTCCAAAACGCTGTAACCTTCTGGTGTAATTTACCGTTTCTTAATATGTTAGCATCACATATATTACACATATATTGTAATTTACGGATTCAAAGGATACTTTTTGCTACATCCTTGCACCACATTATGTACATCAAAGGATAACAAACTTTCCAAATTTTTATGTCTAAATTTCAAAGATTATTTCTTTTAACCATTATTAAAAAAAAAAAAGATTACATAAATACAACTTAGATGAAAAAATTACATAATAACCAATTTTATGTCACATGTTAAACATGTGATCTAGGTTTCTATGTATATCTCATTTTAGAAATGCGATACTCGTGTAATTGTTATGTATCACATGTTGGATATGTAATATAGGTTTTTCCATATCAACGCATGTATAATTATTATGTATTGTATGTTAGACATGCGATATAACTTTTTGTATTAATTTGCTGGATGACATTGCTATATCGAATATCCATTATGCAATAAATGTACAAGTCCTTGTATTTCATCTCCTACATGTGCGATACAACAATGATAATTTGATTTTTTTCCCTTTAATTTGTATTTTTGTATTTTTTTATTGAAAGCCATAGACATGTTTTTTACTCCTAAATTTCAATGACATGACATATCTCAAATGGGGTAAGCAAAACAAGCAATAAAGAATTTATACAGCATCAAGCACCAAAAAACATTTGCTAGATAATGCACACGAAGTGTATATATTTATAGGTAGTTCTTAATCATATTTTAACATGTAATGGTGATCATGTGTAATGATATATTTTCTCAATACTATTATGTGTCAAAATATAATTGACTCTTGCCACATTTTTATCATATGTGATGTAAATTCCTAATAGTGCCTTTCTCATCAAGTGTACATGTATTACATACGTCAAATTCACATTTAGACTTGTTACTTGAACGCACCAAATATCGAATCAATTATTATACATTAGAGAAGTGATTAGCATATATAATCGTAATGTCTACAAATTTGAAATAGTTTGAACTCTCTAACTAACATATATGACATACACATAAATTCTAGCTCACTATTGACCGTCTCATTTTAGATCATCATCAGTGTCAATCATCAATACAACTGATCCTCAACTATTATTCACAGTGATGTCCTATATCATAATCGCAATCCAATTATCGCTTCCTTCGAAAGGATTAACCTATATCACAACAACCAGCTAGTCCACAACTCACTATCCACTCGATGCCGATTCAACACATAATTCATGCAGTCACATCTCTTCAGGTTGCAACCTTACAAGATGTTATATCTGCCATTTCTTGATAATCATTTCCCATATTCAAGGGTACAAGAATATACAACAAACAAGTTAGTTGATAGTTATAGAATTTTACGTTCATTTATATAAATCTACACATGATCACATGTGCAATAATAAGGAAAGTTACCTTTCACTCCCCTAAACATAAAATATTCTAATTTTATTCTTCTAAAATTTACCCCATAAAGTATTTCTAATTTATTCATAAATCAATCTCAATTTTCTCTTTATCTAATACAAGGTATCTAAGCAAATTCCATTTTTAGTTTAATTGAAGGGTTACGAAACTCTATGTTTTAATATTTAAAGGTAAACAATAATGTAGAGGGATAAATTTGCAAGATATAATTCTTGGAGCTAGTCAAGTATTAAATAGTTATATTTAGAGATATTTTTAAGAAAAGTACACTTTTACTCATTAACATTTACCTTTTTTAGGAAAAATTACAAATGAGTGAAGTGTTTCGCACTTTTGCAATTAGGTGGCCTATAGATTTTTTTTTTTTCTTTTGGACAAGGAGCTAGGTCATGTTGCACGCTATTTTGTTATGTTAAATAAAACGTTATTTCTATCACGTGACATTTGAAAACTAAAACAAAGCATCAAAACATGAATTCAACTTCATTCTACCCAAAATGCTTGCTTTCACTCTGTCATGCCCCGAAAGGTACCCTAAACGTGACAGTCTGTCGTACATAATATTAAAGCCTAGGAATGACCGCCTCAGTCACGCGAAGGCTTCCATACTATGTACAAGAAGTCTAACACATGGAGGAGACAGATAAGAGTGATACATTTTATATTGATATAACTTGAGCAACAATGTAAAGGAAATACAATTCACTATACTTCAATTACAATTCACCATACTTCAAATACAATTCATCAAAAGATTTCACTGTATAAAACTATTACAAAGCAATTCACAAAACCTAGCTAATATCTTCAAGTATTCTTACTTCCTGCCGGAATCCTGAAGTCATACTCAGCTACAACCATCTCAATCCCCACATAGCATTTTGAGTTAACCTGTTTAATCAAACAACTATTGGGGTATAAGCTACACTAGCTTAGTGAGAATTCCCTTAATTTCGAACCATAACAAGCAAGTTATAAATTATTCATATGCTATGCATGAACAAACACGTGAGCAGACAATTATGTATGGATAATCGGAACCCATACCATAACAGATTTACGCCCTCTGTATCAAGAGTTAAGGATTGTATTAAAAGTCTACACGACCTGCTAGTCCCGAAGCTCCCTAGGTTCATAGCACTCAACTCGGTTAGGCTCACACATGGAATGCATCCCGGTGAGCTTTAGTCCCCTATGAATGAGCTTGATACCGGGTCTCATTATCCAAACGAGTCCTCGGACCATCCGATCAACCTACGAAGGAGTAGCGCGCTACCAAATGCAATATGTCCGATGTGATGCATGACCAATTTGTTTTTGCTTAGGTCAAATTATTCATACATTCTTTAGAGTGACTAACCAATATCACACATAAACATAAATAATATGAACAGTGCAGTTATCCAATCAAATCATGGTTTTGATATGCTTTAGTATTCTTTAGCATACATAAATCAAAGTCTCACATCTATCCCATCCCCATTCATATCGATTTTTATCTTGTTCTTATAATTCTAATGCAACTAGCTATAAGCACAAACAAGGTAACAATATAAGAGAAAAACTCACTCGGCTGTTGGATCACCGGTCTCTTAGTAAACGCAATCAGTAGTATGGAATCGATTTCGAGGTCACCTAAAAAGAAAGAAATACCCTAATAAGTATTTCATCACTTAACTAATTTAAACTATTTAACAAAACCAGTAAATTCGTAATTCTAGTCTTACGCGGGAATTACAACTTAAAACGGTCATAACTTAGTCGTTTTAGCTAGGAATTTAGCAAATTATATGCCGATTTCTATCTACTTCGAAACATCTATCTAATTCTAATATCATATTTAAGTTTTGAAAACTTTTAAGCTTTGAAAAGATCTAATCAGTTTTGATCAATAGCGAAATCCAATTTGGAAAAATTTATTTTGTCAAAGTTCATGAAGTTTCTACTATCCAAAGCAAGTATACATGCGATATGAACAAGTTACTATCATAAATGATATGTCATGAGATATATATATATATATATATTCTTAATGATATTTCATAAAAGAAATTTTTAGAAAACTTTTCTTTGTAAGACTTTTTGAAAAATCAACTTAGAAAGGTTAGTCTTGTATTCTTGACAATCCCCACTTGTTTTTAAAAAATTCCATGATAAAATTTATTTATTCTTGTTAAAATTAAGCCTTCATTATGTATATTCCATAAAGCCTTTGTTTTTCAATAAAAATTTTCATTTTACACTTTGTAAACATTTTTTAAATTGGTTCATCCCAAAATCCGAATTTTGTAAAAATTGTTTCTGTGGTGATTCCTTTAAGTAAAAATCATTTGATACTTAGAAAATTAAGGATCAACCATACCTAGCCACTAAGGACTTCATTCCTTTAATAAAACTTCTATTTTGAGTTTGAAAAGTAAGTGTTTTCTGCCATTACTCCATTATTACGAATTTCTTAGAATGACAATCAACTCAAATTTTCCTACTTTATTTCTACTCCTTATTCTACATGTTTTTCTTAGCAAATTCCCATCTCAACTTATAAAAATCATTATTTGATGATATTTATTACCTATACTCTTCATTTTTTATATAAAACACAAGTTTTGGAATTAATAAAAGGGATTCTAAGGCATAGTCTTGAAACCATCCGAATTTCACAAAGTTAGAATAAAACTTAAATTTTATACTTTGTAATCTCTTCTTATTTTGAAAATATCTGCTAGTAGATCTACCATTTACTTATAAAAAAACATTTCCTATTGATACCTATTCCTAAGCCTTTCATTTCTTAAACAAATCCTTCATTTTGGTGTTGAAAAATAGGTTTTCAAAATTGGTCTTGGTTGAGATCTGAATTTAAAAAAAATTTTGGACATTTTTTGATAAAATCTATCTAAACTTATGAAAAATCATCCTTTACATATCATATCTTAAGAGCCTTCCATATCTTGAATAAAAACTTCATTTTTAAGTTGGAAAACATGTTTTTAAGCTATATCTTGGCCTAAATCTGAAAATAGAGTTTTGTTATGAAAAATAATCTTTGAAAATCATCTTTAAACCATATAAAATGAAGTCTTGATGATATGTATACATTAAGCCTTCGTTATGTCAATAAAAATTTCATTTTGACACTTGGAAAGTGGTTTTTAAAAATGGGTCTTGCCTAGATACGAATTTCACCATTTTTGTTTAAGTTTAAAACCAAGATCTACACTTTCTATGAGCATAAATATAAAAGAAATCCATGGTAGTGAACCATAAACTCCTAGATCTAAACTTTACTCATCAAGATCATTCATTTATGATATTTATTCCCTAAGCCCTTCATTTTAAATGAAAAATACACATTTTGAAGTTGAAAAATAGCTTTTCTAAATATGGTTCATTTTTTATCCGAATTTTCAAAATGATTTTTGTTAAAAATAAAATAGATCTTGAGCTTTCTAAAACTTTTCTACTATCACCATGCTACTACAAGTTATTTATGAACATAAAACAAAAGTCTAATGCTTTTAAACTTAAAACACTAGACCTAGTTTACTATACTAGTTATAAATGCATGAACACTATAATGGTTATATGAATGATGATGAATATGCATAAATCATTAGCAATAACAACATAACTTGAAAATAAAACAAGATAATAGCAAAATAACTTCAAATAACAAGATTTATAACATTATGATGGTAAGGATCTTATGTTCAAGTGTTTCCACATCCCTAGCTTGAAGCTCATGGGGATTTTGTGTGGAATCATACATGAATGAACTTGCCATTACATGTTTTAAGGTAATAAAGTATAGATCTATAACCTTTTGGATGTTTGGAACAAGAAATTTGAAGAAAAATATGTGAGTGTGTGTGTGTCTGTGGGTTACGATTTGGCAAAGGAAGAGGAAGAGAGAAAGAAAAATTTTAAAAAGTTTTGCTTTGTGAAAAGTGAGAAAGTGAGAGGAAGTTGGTATAAAAGAGTATATATAGACTTGTGATTAGGGTTTGTGTAACAAAGGAAAGTAAAATAGAACAATTTGGAGTGGAAAGAGGGAGGGTGAGGCATCGGTTTTGGGGGGTGAGAGAGAGAAAATGTTGTTGTGTTGCGTAAGTTTTGGAATTAAATAAGTAATTTAAATGATAAAAGTTATATTGGAAAAGTAATTTGTAAGAAAAATGATGTAATTGTAAGAGTAGGGTGTAAGGATATAAGAAATAGGTTATGGGTAGTTGTACTTGTGAATAGTATAGAAAAATTCAAAAAGCAGATTAAACATTTAAAGTACCGGTAGTAATGAAAGGTTATAACTGTAACTTTTATAACCCGAAAAATTATATAACCGATATATTTAGAAATCTTATGAAATTACAAGTCTGACAGTACTAATATCTTATATTTAATATTTCGAGCCTCGGGACATACTTTTCGAAGTCTGTACCCGATTGGGTTCGAAATAGATTGAAAATTCGCTAATCTTATCTTCTAAAGCATCCTAGTATTATTATAAACTAAACTACATCCTTTACTTATATTCCGACTCATTGGTTTAGGAATATGAGATTGTCGAATCTAAACTACTAGGGTTTCCTGGGAATTGTTGACTTAGGTCTTCCGATTGACTTTCCAGTTTAGGGTTTGAACTTGATATCACTCTAAAAATTGTTGACTTAGGTATTCCACTTAGGGTTCCCAGGTGATTTTCCTATTTAGATCTTTGCCAATTTGGAAACTAAGGGTTTATGTTTATACATCACATTTAGTTTGAAAAATTTATTTTAAATTTTATGTTTGTAAGAATTTAATATCTCTTAACGTTTTGAAATTCTTGAATTGGGTTTTATTTTCGAAGGTTTATCGTTATTTACTTTTTACTAATTTATTTTTGAGTTCTATATTACTCGATTTTACAAGTCATAATTAAATATAGAATTTGTCATACGTAGTGGTTTTGGATTTAAGGACAGTTGAGTTCTTATTTTATTTTTTAAGGATTTTCATTTTCTCAAGAATAAGAAATTTCTAGATTCTCTTGTGATTTAAGACTAGTTGAAGTTTGGTTTTAATTTGGAGTCATTTTAAAGTTTATTTTCAATATTTATTTTGGAATTATTTACTGAAATTTTCCGGGCCTACACACTCCCTTTATAAAGCCCAAACCTCTCAAGCATCCATGGATATCCCTAGTGAAGCCGATGTGGTAAAGGGACAAAGGATGTTGAACTATCCTAAGTGTTTAGGAGAAATTTTTGTGATTGGAATTTTTTGGGTTTCACCAACGAAACACATCCATTGAAGCTTGAGAAATTAGGGTTGCATAAAGAAAGTGAAAGGAGCACTTGTTTTGATGATATGTTTTACTTTTTGAATGCCATGTGCCTTTAAATGATGGAGATAATAGTAATTTTTTTTAGTAGAACATAATAGCGTTTAACATGGGTTAGTATTTTGTCAAAATAAATTTTGCAGGTCATTGCTAATGGCCTTGTAACCCAGTGGCATTTAGTCCAGGTCCTCATCCTTGAGGTATCGAGTTTAATTCTTCATATTAGCATTATAATAGACCTATGTGTCTATATTGTAATAGCCATTGTGGCCCACTGGAAATTTTTTTTTTTTTCACAAGTCACCTAATTATAAATATGTGAAAACACATGTGACATAGTTGTAATTTTCCCTTTTTTATATTAGTCTTTAATCTTGTTTTACTTTTTCTTTCTTTCTTTCTTTTTTTTGGGTTATTCACCCTTTCTAAGTTTGTTAATTTTTCAAAACCTTACAAATCATTTAATTTTCTACTCCTTATGTATGTATAAGCATTGAAGACTTTTTGGAGATATAATATCATACGTCCATTTAACCTCACAAAATGTTAGGTTTACATGCAACCATTTAATAAATGCCTTTTGCTTTCAATATTTGATAAGATGAAAGTATTTAAGACACCATATGTTAGTTCTTCATGAAAGTGTTTCCTACTTCAGATAAGGAAAATGGCTTATAATTGTGGTTCCAAACTAATTAAAGTATGCACTCTAAATATGAAATGGAAAAAAAAAAACATTAGTGTTATGTCATAGCATATAAATAGTAATTCAATTGTGATATGCATGATAGTGAAATTGATAATTTTTAAATAATTATTGTTCACAATTTGCATATTTATATTATATATGTATATTAAAATTTTATT